>ML813781.1:0-13701 GCA_009831015.1 Picea engelmannii | reverse complement strand
TCACTTTTGACTTAAAACTCCTAAGTCAAAGTGAAATTAGAATCATAAAGTAAAGTATGAGGGTAAAAGTCTTCCCCCTTTGTGCTTAGAGACTCATAAGCACATGGGGACCACTTTCCAAGGTATCCAAATCTCAACATGTAATGCACGGTGTAGACTGAATGGAATTCTTCAACTGAATGTAGTACGGATGGAAGACGACATTGGACTGCCACTGATTGTTCATGTCGTTGGAGTGCCACAATGTACAAAACTTTGCGGCCAGAGGTTCGAAGGGTTCGATCTCCGGAAACATGGCTCCCTCAGGTAGTTCCCACGCGATGAAGGTGATGAGTATGAGAAACCAACTAAATTGGAACTAATACCCTTGGTCTTGCGCTTGTATACAGTCAAGTTCTAGCTGATTTATAAGGTATTTCGCCCAGTTCATTTGTAGTCCCTCCGCGCACTTCCTTGCGAGGTCAACTACAAATCCGGTCACCTGTGTAGGTCTATTTTTTTGGACTAACTTGCCTACAATCAGTTGGAAACCAAAGCGTACTGCTACATTCTCAATGGAGGCTACCTTGTAACCTCGCGTGCCTTTCTCCAGATCGCCATATGTGTCTTTTATTCGTTGAGCAAGAGCACGATCTGCAGTATTTCTAGGGTAAAATTCCTGCGGGTCAGGGCCCTGCATGCTTAGCCCAATGATCCGATTGATTAGAATCGGATCCACGGTGATGCACCAATCCAACCATAGATATACTCCGTGGTAGCATGACAGCAACAGTCGAACACAGGCATTTACTTCCTGATGCCTCCCGAAATGTGGAGTCTTCATTACATTGAGGAGGGTTGATTGCGCAAGGTTATGGGTCGATTGTTGCGGTACAATCTTGGGGCTATTTCCTTTTGTAATAGTCAAATACTTGTGAGGGGCTAGCATACTATATACCTTGTGATCTCCAAGGTTAAAATCATTGAATTTCAGGGTGGTGAGCTTCTCCTGGTCGGCATGAATTGCGCGCACCCCTTTCGGGAGGCACACAGTGACTACAACATAGTCGAAGTCTCTGGGTACAGAGTCTTGATTCACTGGTTTGCTTAGTGGTGGAATATATTTAGGAAAGATGCTTGGGATCATCTTCACAGTGGCGAAGTCGTTTCCGAGCTTAGATCGTCTTTCTGAAGGCGGTTGGGATGGTCCTGCTCAGGCAGTGGAAGGGGAAGCTAGCAGTGCGCTCAAGGACGATGCCTGTACACCTGTAGATATTCTACGTTCTGACATGAGTCTCTTAGTCATTATATCAATTAGAACTTCTTCAACAATTTTCTCAGCAGCGTTGAGCTCGTTCGACATACAAATTTGGGTCAGCAGGTCGGGTGCAACAGGAATTCAGAGATGACAGTGAATAGTAAGGCAATGACCTCAGGGTAAGTAAATATTAGGGTTCGCACTTTAGATTCTCAGTTGGCAAAAAGTATTCTCAGTGCGTGGCACGACAGGCTAAGTAGGCAATCTCAACAATGGTCTGCTTGCAACAAACCTATGGCCTTCATTAACTTCGTTCTTATCCATTCTGGTGCTATCCAATGGTCTAGTGGTAACCCATAAATGATTTTAGATCCGTTTGGAGTGGTGGTTGAACAGGTATATTGGTTCCAATGGCTATATTGCTTCGTCATGGAAAAGTACTCTATGTCGTTGTTCTGATATCTCGACAAAGCTCCAATTCTGTAATTCTTCTTGCTGTGAAGTGTCCTCTAGAACTTCTTGTAATCTTACAGTATTAACCCTTTTCTTTCTTAACTTCCTAGCCTTCTTCCCAACGAGTTTCATCTCAGTAGTGCTTTTACCATTCATATGTGTATTTTCTGTGGTCTTAGTTACTTCACGATGTGGAAAATCTTTCTTATGGTTCCTTGATAATACATTTTCTGTATAAAAAATAGGTAACTCGATCTTTTGCAGATCCTCAATTGTTCTCTTGCTTCGACATCGGAGGTACTAATATTAAATATATGCAATCTGCTCTTCTGTTCTTCAATCAAGTGTGCGATCCTTCTAGTCATAAATTCTTTTAACTCTTGCTTCTTCTGTTCCAAATCTTTTTCTTCTTCTCTTTGTCTGACCTGTTCTCTATCAATCCAGGGTTTTCCTATGAGCATGGTAAACGGGGCGGTGTCTTCAACAAATTTAATGATCTCAAAGTCTTCCTTTGTCGAGGTTCCATTGACAGTCATAGGTATCCAAGCGAGCCTTCCACATAGGGTTACTAGCTTTCCTCTAAAGAAACTGGTTCCTCCTAGGGAAGGGATCACGACAAGCTTCCTTATAGCTTCCCAAGTTCTTTCTAGCATAATGTTTAGTTGTACTTCTTCATCAAGAGTACAATCAATGTCAAAGTCCCCTATTCTTGCTTCGATTTTCTCCTTTTCTTTGAAGATCTATGATAGCCTAACATGTTAGTGGTCATTCAAGGTATCTTTCATCTGTAGCAATATCTTTTCTGATTCTTTCTGGGTTTCTGCTATAATCTTGGTCTCTTGATCTCCCTCAAGGTTGGCTTGTTCCATATTCATCTTCTCAAGCCTAGCAATCATTCTAGGGAAATCCAATACTTCATGGTCCATAGCCTTACAACAGAGGAAACTAAGTCTTCTCCCAGGGCATTCTCTAGAAAGATGTCCCGGTCATCTGCAACTATAACAGAGGGTTAATCCTCCCATCTATTTAAATGTTCTCCAACTCCTTCTAGACTGCGCACCAGGATCATGGTGTCTAGCCTGCAAAAAACTTTTTCTAGGATATTGCATCCACTTGTTAGTCTAGACATTCTTTCGATGCATAGGTATAACATATCTATCACTATATTTATCAGATCTATTCATATCAAATTTTATTTCATCTATTAATGCCCTAGTTTTGAAGCTAGGACATAATCTATCAAACATACCTAGATCCATGCTTTAGAAACAAAAAATTTCACTTATCTTACTTCTACAGAGCACAAAGCTTCTAGATCTAAGACTTTTAACTATTCTTACCTTTATCAGAGCACAAAGATTACAGATCTTACCTATTTCTTCGCAGATCTAACTTCTTTTCTTCAGATCTGACCTCTCTTTCTTCAGATTTGACCTCTTTGACTTCTCTTTCTTCAGATCTGACCTCTTTTCTTGGCACAAATCTTTGTAGGTCAAGTAGAATACTGCGCACTAGGGAAACAGATCTACACACAAAGCTTATTTCGCACAAAGATTTTTCTTCTTTAGTTCCCAGCAATCACAGTTCCAGTCCCAGCAACGGAACCATTTGTTGGCACAAGGGCAGACCCAGGGTTCAACGCTCAAGAGCACACCAACAAAGCCCTAACTACTGGCCCTTTCAGAAACACCTGCGAAGCAGATGAAGTCTCACCCGAGGTAGAGGCAGGGGTGGTTGCAGGACTCAGGTGTCTACAACCTTAGCTGGGACACAGATATGTGGTTATATTTCTTATAGCGCACTTAACATCAGTTATTCCTTAACATACATTCATTAATATACTTCTCAGAAGTCACTGAGCACCACAGTGAATACTTATACTAAGAATGATTCAGTAGTTATCTACAAAAATATATGTTAGATTCAACTGATCAAGCACTAAGAATCTCATATATCAGATCTAATGTTCATTCATTCATCAACAACACAGAGCATAACTAGATCTACTTAATCACATCAAGCACTTAGCCAAGAAACTGATAAATACATAAGAGCGAAGCACAAACCATTATACACACAGTTATCATGGTTCACCCCCACCTTGGGGCTACGTCCACAAAGTCTTATTTATATTATCTTGGTCAAGCAGTTACAACACAGAGCTTCAATGACCCTTACTTCGCACAGGACAAAAGGTCTGCGCAACTCACTAGATCCTTCTTCCTTGCACTTAGCACAAAGCTTTCTACAGTCTCTCACAGGGACTTGCACTCAACTCTGCAAGTCTTGCACAAAATGCACAGAGCCTTACAACACTTGATCACACAGATCCAACTCGTAGCACTATAGCCAACTTGCACTAAGCAATCACCAAATGCACTAAGCAACAACCTCCCCTTATTTCTTACATTGCCTATATATTTATAGATTACAAAGTGGGCCTAAACGTAGGTAGATCCACGGGCCGACATCCCTTTCCCGTTACATCAACCCAAAACCCTAAAATGGACCCAAAAATAGGTCTTGCTTCCTTAATTTCTGCTTCACGTTGTGTTCCATCTTTGGCAAGCTGTCGCAGTCCCCAAAAGTGGTCAAGTATGACCAAGTACTCTTCAAAACTTGGTCAAGGGCCAACATGCGCTATCCTTGGGGAAACGTGCACTACCATTTGTTTGGCTATCTAGCCTAGGGTTTGCTTCCATAATGATTCTCTATCAAGGTTAAGGTGCTCGGAGGGTGGCTTTGGCCTATGGTTGGGTGACAATAGTGATATTGTCGATGGTAAAACGAGCACATCCATTCGTAATCTAACAAAAATACTATCCTTTTTTTCTTTTGTACACTTGTATGATGCAAGTGTATGTGCCAAATAAGACTTACAACTATGTATTCTAGCTCATTATGGATATTTGGTGGAGCGAACGATTTTGGTTGGGAGTGATTCATAGCTAGGAGGCATTGGTGGTTAGGGTTTGATAGTTGGTGTGATGTTAGAATGTTGAGGTTGCCCTAGCTAAGGTTTGGAGAGCACTGGAGAATTCTAGCTGTGATAATCTTGAAGGACTATTTTGTACTAGCTTGGGATAAATTGTTGGTATGTACTTAGAACTTCATTATATGTATATATGAAGAGTTCTTTTCTGCCCAAACTTTGTGTACAGGAAAATATTATTTTCAGCTTATATTTTCGTGGTGAACGAATAGTTTCTAGGGTTGTTTGATATGGAATATTTATCATGAAAAACTCGTTGATTTTGTTAGGTGATTTGAAAAACATATAGAAGTTAAGTGGGTAGATTTATGGCTATAATAAATCTGTTGTGATTAAGTAATTTTCAAATCTATTATATGTTAGGATTTGTGCCCTAAGGGTTGGAAGCATAGTTCCCTTGAAGTACAGTTGTTCAGTGTTTATTTTTTTGCACATCCTTGTATATTTTGTTGGACATAAGTGAAATGTATGCTATTGTAATTTATATATTCAGATTCAACCCTAAGTCTGAAAGTCATAGGAAATAGAGGTGAAATTTATGAATTTTCATTAAGCAATGATTCTTTGAAATTCCACACTCCATTGACTTAGAAACCCATTCATTGAATGCTTAAATAAGTTTGTGGGGCCATCTAGTCATTAGAGCATGGATTGAATACAATCATTATGGGAAGTGTAAGAGTATTTCATTCTCTTGTTAGATGGAAAGTCAATGATCATTCCTCTCAACACTCTTGCATTGCCATTCATTCTACATTTTAACAATTCTCACGCTCATGCTTTACACTTGTTATGTTGCACTCTCCCTTGTTAACCATGAACCAATTTGGAAATTAATTAAATCAACCACGTGAAAGAGGAATCATAGACCTTAGATGAGAGATAGATGATTGCATGTTAGCATAGAGGTTGGGCAAGTGAGGAAGCCTTCACCCATTGTGTTAGTGTTGGTCATTAGTCTCTTCAGAGCCAGGTTTTATTCTTCTATGTTATTCTTAGAAGGCATTCAACGAATTTGACTCTTTTGTTTACACTAAAGAGCAATGAAAGGGAATAATATCCTCAAGGCATTGTTGAATAGAGAAAGGAAATATTTTCCTTGTGTAGGGAAGTGGAAGATAGTGCTATCGTCGTTTGATGGTTGGATGAGATGCATGGGACTCTACGAGCAAATTGGTTGAGTCATGAAAGATTGGGTTCGGTTGAGTGGACTAGAAGCTTGTAACTTGGTTCCTTTGCGCTAGTGGCCTCATAGCCTAGCTTGGGGGTGGAATCTACCCTAGATGCCTATGGCTGGGTGGAAAATTGCTCGTACGTAGCCAATTTCTTAGACTATTTTTAATTAAAATATTAGTATTATGTCTTTGTTATGAATATGCAATTTGATGTCATTTTATGTTATGGAAATTTATGTATTTTGCATGTTGTGTGTGGTTTTGTTTAGATTTGGTCATGGGGATTTTATTACCATGAATTATTTTTATTCCATGCTTGTATATTTTGTTTCATTACTTCATGCATTTATTTAATTATGTGCTTCCATGTAATACCTTCTTAGTTGAGATTATGGATAAATGTTCTCTTGAGGGATTGAATTTTAATGTCTTGTTTAGTGGCTCCTTGTCACGTCATTGGGAGTGCTTGTAGGAGGGGGCAGGGGGGGGGGACCAAAATATCTTTGAGTGTGGAATTAAAATATACCTATAATTTTAGTATGTAATACACTTACAAGACATATAATATATTAATAGGTAGTTTTTTTTTTCCTCAGAAAAAAAAATCAAGTAAATTTATTTGAAAGTAATAAAATTACAAGTGTAGAATACTGTAGAGAGTATTTCCTTCATCCTTTAGGGAGCAAAAAATGAATACCAATAGGTCGAAGATTGGTTCAAATTTTTGTTGTTGTTGTAATCAACAATAAGAGAAAATAACAGAAGTTCTAGTATCATTTACAATAATTATAATATCAATTACATATACAACAGGTGCTACCACCCAATCATTTTCATGAGCCTAGAAAGTATTAGAAGCTCTTTGTCACAGATAAAAAATCTAGGCTTCATATGTCTTGAAGCATGCCGATCAAACTCTTAAATTGTCGCTGTGAAAAAATCAGAGGTTCATTTCGGAAAATAGATAGGATTCTAAATCTATGATTCATGAAGATAGGTGTAAATGTGTCGTTGTTGGGACTCCTTGATCTCCCAAACTTCTTCCTGTAGGTTGATGTCATCCTTGGATAACCCACCATATTCCTTGTTGTTTTCCTTGTATACATGATCAATTGTGATGCGAGTAAATGTGGATTGTAGATGTTTTGCGTCTTGAAAAAGGGGTTGCAATAAAAAGTTCCTCCATTCAGGTTCTCCATTCATCTATTTGATCATAGTTTGGGAGTCTCCCATGACTTGAATATGAGCGATTCCTTTTTCCTTAGCCAGGAGTAGAGTCAATTTTAGGGTTGCAATTTCACTTTGATTATTTGTTGAAGGGCCAGTGCCAACTTTGAATTTGAGGGAGTGGTTTTCTGTGAGGAAGATTTCCCCCCATGCTCCTCCTCTGGTTGGGGCTCCTTGTGAAGATCCATCGAATAATTCCCATGGAGTATGACTTTCAATGACCATATTAGTGTTTCATGTTGTCTGGTGGAATGGTAAATCTTGAGGGAAAGCTCTTAAGATGTTCAAACTTTGTGAAGCGCACTTGAAAGGTAGGGTGCCCTTGTTTTCAAATAATTTTTCATTCTTTGCAATCTAGACATCCCATGATAAAGTGAGGGGAAAAGATTTGAAATCTTTTTCCTCTTTGTCCTTGTGCCATTTTCTTGAGGCCACTTCAATTGAGTCTCCTTTCCATTTTGAAATTAGAGTTGTAATTCCTTCAACTTCTCCCTAAACCTGCTTGGTAAAGGGGCTCTGGAGGATAAGATGAACATCTATTTCTGAATCTGCTTCATATAAACTACATCTTTGTGGGCCCTCATAGCTTATTTTTTGTAGTAAGTCCCAGGTGAGGGATATGCTATTCAACAATATTCACATAAAGATGTTGGCCTAGGTAGGGAATTTGTACTTCCAAATTTATTTCCACCTCTAGTATAAGGGCCTATGAAAGCTTTCAAGGGCCAAAGTATTATAGCCAAGTTTGGGTTTATAGCCCCACATCCATATTGCTACATAATCTTCATTTAGGCCCAAGTCTCTCTAGGTTAGCCATTGTTGATGTTTGGAATTCAAAGCTTGCCCTACTACAATTTGATGAATAGTAAAAAAAAAACTTTTGATCTAAGATTAAGGATGAGAGGTATGGGTTGCAAATTCTAGTCTTTACTTCCCGCCTAGGGGATAATACCAAACTGGGCCTTCTCTCCTTTTCCAATCCTCCAGATTAACCATTTTCCAATTAAGGGGAAAGTTGCAATGGTGGCTTTCCAAATGATGGAAGAGGACAAAGTTTTCTTATTTGGGGTGTGGATCTAGTCTTCAATAGAGAAATGGTTGATATATTTTTCCTTCATCACTTGTGTCCATAAACCCTTTCCCTGTATGAGTCTCCATATGTTCTTAGCTTACAGGGATTTGGAAAAAAAGGAAAATATTTTTGAGACCCCAACCTCCTTGACTTTTAGGGATGGTCATATTTTTCCAGTATACCAATGCCATTCCTTTCTTGTCTTGGTTCCTCACCCATATGAATTTGTAGCAAAGTTGTTGAATTTTTTCTAGGATCCCTTTCGGGATCCAAGCCATATACATCCAATAGACTAAAATGGCCTCAACAACAAATTTTACGAGGACAAGATTACCACCAAAAGATAACCAACTATTGCACCATGGGTTTAATGTTTTTTCAATATTGTCCATGAGCCATTTATAATCTTCCTTTAGGTACAATTTTTCTTTTAGGTAGAAACCCGACTACTTGAGGTCGGCCTTGAAGGACGAGGTCAAGAAGGGGAAAGTTTGGGAAAGCTAGATCTTTTCATGCTTAGAGAGACCCCAAATTATAATCAAGGACTTGGAGGAGTTTATAATCATTCTCGTGGCAATGCAAAATAGATCAAGGATATATCTGAGCTTATCCAATTTGTGCTTTGAACCATAAAAAAAAATTAAGATTTCGTTGACAAAAAGTAAATGTGAAACAAAAAATTGATTGCTAAAAATGATACCTTTGAAAGTGTCGTTTGTTGTAACTAACTTGAGAGCTCCGCTTAATCCTTCTACTGCTAGGAGGAATAGTAGGGGGGATAGAAGGCACCCCTAGAAAATTCCTTTTTCAAAATTGAAAAACGGTGAGGTTGATCCATTGATTAATACTGTGAATGTCATGGAGCTGATGCAAGCCATAACCTATGTCATGAATTGTATATTGAATCCCAGGTGTATGAAAATGAGATGGAGGAAGAGCCAACTAACCCTGTCAAAAGCCTTGGATAGGTCAACTTTGGGTATCATGTCCTTAATATTCTTTTTTTTTTACCAATTGAAACCCTTCCTGGGTGACACCAATTACCTCATGTATTTGGTTCCCTTCAAGGAAGTCAAACTACTCTAGGGGGACCTTCTTAAAGAGGATTCTCATTGTGACAATAAAAGTACAATACAAGTAGCTGAAAACCTTGTTGCTAGCAATAATATGAAGCACATGGAGCTTCATGCCATTATCTGATATATTTGTTATAGGAAACTTTGCATCTCTTGTTTATTGTAGGACATATGATTAGTTTGTTGATATCTTTATGAAGCCATTAACATAAGATAATTTTGTGAAACTTTCGGTTATGTTTGGGCTTCAAGAAGCTATAGTTATGTGGGGGGTGGAGGTATGTGAAAAGATACTTTCACCTCTTGAATCTACATAGGGTTGTGTTGGTAGGGTTTTGTTGAAACTATAGGTTCATATAACCTTTGTATATTTTGGATATAGTCAATCAACAATAGAAGGTCAACTAGAGAGGTCCACTGGACAATTGACTAGTCGGTTGGGCCAACTAAATGTGGTCCTAAGATAGTTGACTAGTGTGCATGTCTAGGCAGTGAAATTGGAGATTTGGGCATGCCTACAATGATTAAATTTGGCTATGTATTCCTAATTCTAAGGAACTTAGTTAAAATTTGGGTTATATATAGATGATTCTGTGGATCAATCTATTATACAAGTTTTTGTGTTATGCATTGTAAGTTGATCTATGCTCACTTATGCTTTAGTGTTGTAAATGTGTCCTATTGATATCATCACTACCTTTGGATTTTAGTTACTCACTTCTATTGTATTTTAATTTTCCAACAACTAGGAGGAACTGTGCTTGTCCCTAAGAGAATCAAGACCACATGGCACACTCTAGGAGGTTGAGTGCTTATATTGAGGGAGTCATGTTTTAAGGGTGCATCACTTGGAATTTGTTGTGGACTCAATACACATGTTCAAGAGGAGTGTTGGAGCTTAGGATATTTTCTTAGAGAATGTGAAACGTGGATCCATCAACTTGGAGAGTGCACCACTTGGGAGGAGGTGTCCAACCACCACATGACATATGTACACCTTGAGTAGAGAACTCCTCACGTGGACTTACTCTAGTGGCATAGATTAGGTTTCTTTTGGATTTAATCCACTTTCTATTAATTGTATCACTCACCTATATTATAGAGGTAGAAGAGTATCTTTGTAATCATAATTTAGTCACTAGATAATTTGTATATTCTTGATCTACTTTTCATGTAGTCCTTGTGCTTATGTGATGTAAGAGTTGAAAGACTTAGATAAAGACTTGGTGCACTAGGTTTTGTGTGAGATAAACTCAAGAGAATACTTGAAGTGCAAGGGTTGAAGTCTTGGTGTGAGCAAGAACTAAGGTTTGTGGCATGAAACTCTAGAGAAGGCTTGGAGTGCTTGATGCTAGTGGAGGTTATGTGATGTGAGCTTGTGATTCTACTTGAATACTTGTGTGATGTAAGTGGAAGATTCAATGACATACTTGTCGGTATGATGCTATCTTATTGTGAAGCCTATCTTGTGGCTAAGAGATATTGGTGATATGCCTTGCTAGGCCATGGTATTGTTGGCTAGGTTTTGTTGTTGATGGTGAATGCCCTAGCTAGGGTTTGGTAGCAATGGGAGCTTCCTTTATTTGATGATTTGAAATGGCATGTTGCAACAACTTGGGATGAGATGATATTTGATTGATGAAGGAGATTTTTCCCTAGGGGATGTCAATCATCTATCCTGTTGATTAAGGTTGGTTGTCATTGATTTCAACCCTTGAACAAAGCCCGATAGAACAAAGGATGAAATCCATAGTGGTCTCCTTATGGTGAAATCCCTCACAGGAAGATGCTTTCTTTGTGGATTGAGTTATCCTAGAAGTATGGTTAGAGAACCCATGATTATTTGTGGAATAATGAGATGAAGGTCAGTGAATTTTTCAATGAAACTATCCTAGATGGATAGTTATTTTCATGCCATTTCCTTTGGTAAGTGGAGTGTCACATATATCCTCGTGGTTAGAAAGTTATGGCCATAAGAAGTTGGAGAACCCAGGTTTTGGTAATGGACCCAAGTTTGTTTGATGGATACCGGTATGCGTTTTGATATATTTGCAGGTAATACTATTATACATGGATAGTACTTGCCATTCCATTTCTGGTGGTATGTTTAATGTCACATAACTCCTCACGGTTTGAAAGTTATGGCCTTACAAAGTTGGAGGACCCTCATATGTCATCTAGAAGCCCCAAAAGGTCAAAGTAGTCAAAGTGGTTTAAGAGATTTTAGAAGGTAAATAATAAAGTGAAGTGATGAGTGTACTATAATTCAAAGTGAATACAAAATAAATTATTTAAATAATAAATTTAGTGGAGAAATTAGAAGTGGGTTAACCCTAAAATAAGGAAGGTGGGCAAAGTGACCTAGAAGATGTTTTTAAGGAAGCTACTTGGAGAGTATAAATAAGAGGCAAGGATCTCTCATTTTAGATCACACTTGAGAATATTGAATATATATAGGTGTATGAAGTAACCAAAGTATATCTAAGATGAATTTATGAGGGAAGGTGAAGAAAAGAAGGTCGGAATTCAAGGAAGGATAAATTCTTTTGATGATGTTTTCTAAGGTATGTTATTTACAGGTCATCTCACCATTTTCGCAAAAGCTTTTTTCTAGAATGATTCAGACTGTGAAATTTATATTCCATTCAAGAAACATATCCAAGTATCCGTGGTAAATTTTTTTTCTCGTAGGTCGTTGTATTTGTGGAGTTACACTCCGTGCTAGTCCTGAAACTAGTCTAAAACAGGTTTTTCGGGTAAAAACATCATAACTTCTTCATAAAAGATCCAAATTCAGTAATACCAAATGTGTTGGTTAGAGTATAGTTTGTAGTATTCTGTGTAACATTTTCATATCGTTTCAACAAATATTCCATGTGGGGAATTCTCTACAAGGTCGCTCTCTAGAATAAGCCAGAATTCAGCAAGGTATCCCATTTTTTCTATAACTCCTTTTCGGAGAGGTTCCAAGTAGTGAAACCTGGAGGAATTTCATAAAACACACTGAATAACATTGTATATCAGTTTTAGATATTTATTCATTATAGGTACAAGGTTATGATTATTTCAAGTTAGGGTTGTTGACTAATCCAAAACTAGTCATGTGAAACTAAAGAAAATTTTGATGAAAATGCTAGTCTCTTGTTGTTAAAGTTAAGGAAGGTTTGCAGGTATGTGATCATATACAACAGGTCTATTACAGAGTTACAAATCATATTTCGATGATGAAATTGATGAGGGATTTTGGTTAAGGTACATGTTGGGTACATGGTTGAGACAAGTAGTTGATGAGATGGCACATACATGAGGTGTATAGTTGATGGTGTTGGTACATATTGATGAGTCATAGTTGATGAGTAGTTGACACACGATTGGTACATACTTGGTACATGGTTGGTTTCACTTTTTTATGGTACAGGTTGATTACAGGTTGTTTGGTACAGGTTGGTGCATGGTTGATGCACTTGTTTATGGTACAAGTTGATTACAGGTTGAGGTACAGGTTGATGCATGGTTTAGGTTTATTGGTATAGTTTTACATCGGTATATATCACAGTGATAGTGTGACAATGTTTCCATCATTCTAATTATACGTTAGGGCAGTTGGACGGGGCAAGGACAGGTGGTTGTAGCCACCTTCCGGTTGTAGCCGGAGAACATAGGGGGTTGTAGCCTCTTTCTGGTTGTAGCCAGAGAATTGGGGAGTTGGAGCTTCCCTCAGGTTGTAGCCTGAGAAACTAGGGGGTTGGAGCCTCCTTCCAGTTGCAGCTGGAAAACAAAGGAAGTTGGTGCTTCCAATGAATGTAATTCTTCAATACATATAAGAAAAACCATTATGTGGTTTTCTCCCGCTTTGGGTTTCCACGTAAAACACTGGTGTACTGTGTATGTGTATGATTTCTCATTATTGGATGATAATTATACATTGATATAACACTTGGATTATTTGGTTTAAAAAGGATTATAATTGCTCTATTACGGATTCACCCCCCCTCTCAGTAATCCAACATCTCCTTTGAGTACATATTTTTGGTTCTGTTTTCTTGTGATTGCCTAGTCATTTGGTTGGACATAAGTGAAGTATATATTTTAGATTCAGTAATAGGGATGAAATTTCTATGAAATAGATCTAGGGAACCTTAAGTAAATGAGATTAAATTTCTAAAGTGTTTTAAATGCCATGTTTTTGAAATTTCCACATAGTATTAGAGCTTGTTATGCTAAATTTGATTTATTGTGCAGATAGTGGGTTGGATATTTCAATGTGTGTGAAACCTTAGCTTCATTAATTGAAGTCAATTTGTGATTAAGATAATCACTTGTATCTTAGAAGGGTTGGTTGGGTTAATGCCCTAGTTTCTCTAGGTACTAGAGCTATGATTTTAGCTAGGATAGGGGACCAATATACTTGCTTTGTTCACTCATTTGTATTTGAGGTGTTCTTTACAATTTGCAAGGAATAATACTAC
>ML813780.1:320507-332012 GCA_009831015.1 Picea engelmannii | reverse complement strand
AGGCTTTCAAACTGTAGTTTCTCCTTTCTGCCACATACTGACTGGATGAAGGCATCCCAAGGTCTTGCGAGACCATTTAGGGCAGTTATTACAAATTCGTCTTCGTTGATGGTGTCTCCAATCGCTTTCAACTGTTCTTTTATTTTGAAGATTCGGGAGAAATATTCTTGAATCATTTCTCCTTTCTGCATCTTGGTATTCTTCAATTGAGTTTTGAGATTCATCTTCCAATTGATGTTCTTTCCTTCATATAGTTTGCTTAGAGCATCAAACATCTCCTTCAGACTTTTCTTTGACGATACAGATGGTATCAGGTGGTCTTTGATTGAATCTGCAATGATTCTCTCAGCCCTGATTGAGTCCTTCTAATGCTTTGCTTTCTCTACGACATCTTCAGGTTCCTCCACTTCTTCTTTGATAAATCTTGATAGGTCATTCTCTGCAAGGATCAAACCAATCCTATACTTCCAGGCACTGAAGTTGTCTATGCCTTCTAGTTTCTCAACAAGCTTTGTGCTTGCAGATATCTTGTACTTTCGACAACAAAAATAACCAAAGATTGAAAATGCTCGAAATCAAATTTTGACCTTACCAGGAGGTGCACTTGGTTGAGGCGAGTAGCCTGGTATCCTCAGATCTGAGAAAATCCAATTTTTACCCCGTCAAATCTGATCTGCGGATTTCTGGACTGGTGCTTTTGGTACTTCTGGTACTGTTGGTACTCTGGTGAAACTAGGGTTTCACTTTCCGGGAGATCCAACCACTGAAAAGGTGCGCTCTAGGTGCCAAATTGATCCTGGGGGGAGGGCGCAACTTTCTAGGAGGTTAGGGGGCTGAAAATAGATACTTTTTCAAAACCCTAATTTGCAGGTGCTGCAACAGTGACGTTTTTCCTCTTGCAAATAATGCTTTCTTCAGGTTGGCTCTGATACCATGTTAATGTTTATGCCATTATTATAGTTCTTTGCATTTCAATAGATAAGAGCATAATAAGAACAAGATCACTGAGAAATACACATTCACAAGAGACCCATCATTTATCCTGGGAAACCCTCTAGGGGAAGAAAACCCAACAAAAACTTCCTGATCATAAATAGCTTATACAATGTTGAAGAGATAACTCAAACCAATATAGAAAGTCCTCCCCAAGAGATGCGCCACTCTTCTTCTCCTCTCTCTGGTAATTGCAGCTTGCCTCATAAGAGAAATGAGCAAGTGAGTTGTGTGTTTGAAGTGAGACACTAGCCTCTTATTTATACCAGACTGGCACATGTGAAAGGTCACAACTGGCAGGGCCGACCTCTCACTCTGGGTGGGTAAACCCACCTTTAATTAATTCTGGGTCTTCCATAATAACTGATGGGGCCGACTTCTTATTCTGTCCTTTGTAATTGTCCGATGACCAATCTGCAAAAGGGGATTTGGGCCTTATACAATTACCGACATGATTAATCATCAATGGGGATTAATCCAATAACAATAATAATAATAATGACATGATTAATCTGCAATGGGGATTTAATCCAATAATAAAATAATAATAAGAATGCTCTTCGCAGTTACATTATTTCAACAAAAATCAGACCTCACTAATGAGTGAGTGTTGAATCATGGTAAAATGAGGCTAAAACTCCTCAATATATAGTGTATCAATGACCTAATTTACTTTTTAGGTCATAAAAAGGTCGACAAGGTTAGAATATCAAAAGTAATACTGTTTTACATTAAATGTTCATTTTAAAACCCTAACTGAGCAAAAGTAAGACGTCAAGCCCCTATGAGGGAGACGTTAGCCCTTTCTAGGGCTAGTGCAACATTAAAGAGCAAAACGTTAGCCCTCTTTGGGCCTTTCCATCATGCCACATGTGCCAACTGCCCTGTCAAACTATCACATGCTCGAGGTGATGTCATGAGCTCATAGGTGACGTCATGAGCTCATAGGTGACGTCCTGGGCTCATAGGTGATGTCCTAGGCCATCTAGGGCAAACATTTCACTAGAAGTGGGTCAACACCCCTAGGTTGGGCTCTGCCAAAGTGCCTCTAATGAAACGTCCTCTTCTTCTTCGGTGCAAAACCCTGATCAACCACCGTCCTGTCTCTGCCCCTTGATGGGGTCTCAACATCCATCTGGTGGGCTCTTCAGCCCCATGGAGGTCCGAACTGATCATCTCCCCATGTGTATTGGTCCATATGGTACCTGTCCGTCGGGCATGGTCCTGCACATCAAAAGCTACGCCCTCCATGGGCTCATTAGTCACAGGCATCATAGCAATGTCAATCACATTTCATCATTAATATTATTAAACATATGCATAAAAACCCTGATACATCGGTCAATAGCTCAAAGACATTACAAAAACCTACAATACAAGATTGGAGAAAAAGACAAGACGTCCTATTGGGCTAGTATCCACAAGAAAAGGGAAGTCTCCAGGAAGGTTTCATCCAAGCCATGTAAGTGAGGTGATGTGGCTAGGGGATGTCCAGACATGTGGGTGAAGTGAGAGCCAGGGATGCATAATGTTATTTGTGGGTGCCTTTGTAGAAGGTGAGTTGTACCTGTCATGGATGCAATTTTTCCAAGCTTGTTCTCGCCTTTATTCTTTTCTTTTATTTGTTTTTTCTTCTTCTTTTTCTTTTTATTCAAGGGCTAACTAGAGGACATTGCCTTGGCATGGTGACCAGAGCTGACAGTGTTACCCACAAGTACTTTCATAGAGATGAGAAGGTTGGCTCGTGATGAGACCCCCTTTCCCTTGGCCATGCAACCAAAGGTCATTGCCCTGGCATGGTAACCAAATGGTGACAATGTCATACTGTTAGGTACCCATGAACCTAATAGGCTGGCTCGTGATGAGACCCCCTATCCTCTTGACTAGGTCTTGTTTGTTATTTTCCGGGTCCCTCTTGTTTCTTACTGAGAGGCTTTTTATTGCTTTCTCGGGGATCACTAGGCGAAGCATCTTGAGGTTTTATTTCTAGGCTTTTATCTTTTACCAGCTGCTTTTACCTTCTGGTCCTTTAGCCCCTTCATCCCACGGGATAAGGTGCAATCCTACAAACAGGTCAACCCAATGCCTGAACAAGGGGAATGGGATAAATGAGTGGGAGATAAGATGAAACAGTGGTGCTATGATGGGAGCAGACGATGGCTTTTCAAAAATCCCCCTAGTGGAAAACCAAGACCTATGGAACAGGCTTGCTAGGGCACCCTGTCAATCTCCCCAAGCATGGTCAAGTGGGGTAATGTAAGATCCAAGCAGTTGTTAGAGGTAAAAGGAATCAGATGCATATATTTAAAGTTTTCAATGATCAAAAGTGACACATACCATGATACCTGGACCAATTACCTCATGGAGCAAGAACTTCTTCTGATACAAGACCAAGGCGATGGTGATGGATGCTGTTGTTGCTGACAAGACCAAGCTGATGGAAGAAGAAAAAGATGGGCCCTCCAGGGCCATGCTCATGTCAATCCTGCTCTCGGTACTCCATGTCTAGGACTTGTGGGCCTCAAGACATAATCTCCTAGTTATCCCTAAAAATCGGGGATAACATCTGGCTGCAACTCGGGGACATGTGCTCACCGTAGAGCGCATGAGAACCTCAACATCTCTGGTATAACCTTTAGACCTGCTCAATCTCGATGGGGGCATCAATAACAAAAATGGGGCGCTAATGCCACCCCAACATACATATAGACATATATATAAACTGAAAGAAAACAATCAATAATGCAAATGTGAAAGCAAACTAACATGAAATGCAAATGGTATAATACACGAATACAAAATGCCTACTTACCTGTACTTACCTGTGAAGTCAGGTTACCCCATCCTGGTGGGGTTTGAGGAGGTGCCCACTGACGGGCACTGTGCGCCTTCGTCCCTCCAGTGTAGACAGGTAATAAGAGTCATTAACTGACTTTCTTCCAACCTTAAAAGGGCCAAGCCAAAAATGATTGTTTCCTTTGATATTAGTAGGCTTCCCTTTATTGGCATCCCATATCCATACTACGTCCCCCTCCTTGTACTCTATGACTTTGAAATTGGTCATTCCTTGAACAACCTTGGTGTATTGTGTAGAGGGAGGTGGGTCGGATTCTGCTATAAAGATTTCCTGCTGCGAAGGACGGATCCGTACATCATCTTCCACCTTCTTTAGTATTTTCGCAGTCTCGGATTCCTGGCTTTTGAACTCATCCAGGAATTGTTGGTATTCCTCTTTCTTGATCCATTTAATCTGATTAGAATTTTCCTCGTTTGCAAAAGGCATATCTTCTGGAGAATATTTATGAGGAGTCTGTTTGGTTTTGTCACATGCTTTGTCATCTTTGATGGAATCACTGGGCTCTTGCACATAAGTTGTAGTCATAGGTACATTCTGGATACGACCAATAGTTCCATCTGATCCTTGGAAAAAGTTGTCAAATCGCTCTTTGACAGATGGTACCTTGATGACTTCTCTCAAAGGGATGGTTACAAGCATCTTGGATAATGCCCCTTCAAGGTCAAAGTTCAGGTTAACCCTTTCAGTCTTGGATGTTTTAGGAAAGATTACATCCAAAGGCGGGTTTTTTGTTTGGTCAGCGGCAGGTTGATTCAACTTATTTCTTCTATACACCTGGAACTCTTGTTTCTTTAGTTTTTCTTTTGATTCCTAGTCTAGTTTGTTTATTACCGCCATTTTGGCTGACCTGGCTGCTTCTTTTATGGCCTCTTGATGCTCTTCAGCGGTGATATTTATTTTAGGGTCTTCTATGAAGTGGTCTATATTGTTTACTTGTTGATGGCCACCATTACTGTAAGGACACTCATGTTCCCAATGTGCTTCACTGCATTGAAAACACCAAGGGTTTTCATCCAGAATGACTGTGCTTGGAACTTCTATGTCTTTGAAAACATCTTCATTCCACTCAACGATATTACTTACTCTCTGTACCAGATAGCCATCTTCGTCTGAATCTTCAGAGGTATTAGAGGCATTGTCGGGATAATCACCCCAATCTGTGTCTTCTCCTGTCAAGGGAAAAGTGTGGCAATCTTGAAACAAATATGGATCCATCGATTTGTAATCACTAGGTCCAAGATCATCTATTAATGATAAAGAGGGTGTTTGCTCATCTTGCTCAAACTGATTGTTTTGTAATAGTATGGGAGTCCCCTCAAAAGATAATTGGTCATCCGGGTCTTGCTTTGTCAAAAAAAGAACGATTCAAGAATTCGTTTAACCCTTTGCAAGATACAGGACATACTAGTGTTAAATGTATATGAGCAATATAACAATAAATGTTGACAAAGTCAATGTTTATTAATAGCAATAAAAAGATATGACACTCCACCAATAAATATTGGAACAATGTGGCATTCCAGGTAACCAATCAACACTTTATTCAATTAATGCCTAAACCACCATTCAATTGCTCTTAAAACAAGACGTTGCTGCATCAAAGACGAAATAACCAAAGATGACGTCAACAACTTAGGGGTAGTAGGTTAGGGTTAGTGTAGTTAGGGTTTCAATTCAAAAAAGGTTTGAGAGTGTGTTAGATCCAATTCTACTTCAACGCTGGAGGTCTAAGATCAGTGCCTTGGGGTTAATGGAGTCAATTTAGTAGAGGACGCAAGGGTTGAAGGAGGATGGCTAAGGACTAGAGGGAAGAGTTTTGAAGTGCTGCTATGGCAGGGCCTCAGAATCAAATCCCTAGGGGAGAGAGGCTCACTCCGGTGTTGCTAAAGCAAGGCCTTGTGCTCTCTCCTCCTTCCTTAGGTTGACTTGGCAAAAATGGCTAGCATGAAAGATAAATCAAGACAAGAGAGTGCAATGAGGGAGAGTGTTGCTACAACAAGGCTCTATCATCAAACCCTAGAAGAAAAATGGCCCTAGGTGTAGATAACCTAGGCCTGGGACGTCTCCTCCTTCTTGACCTCTGGAAAGTATGGCTAGCAAATAGGGGAAGAAAAGGAGAAGAGTGTAGCAAAGGCTAGACTCTTTTCCTTCTTCAATCGCTGCAAAGTTTCTCTTTTATGGGACTTGAGACAATGACCTACTTGTGTGCTTGTCACTTAGGGTTTTGATTCAACAAATTATAAATACATGTAAGAAAATAAGACTACAACCATTCAATCAAGAAGTTTTGCAGAAAAATACTTACAATTCATCAAGAAATAACCATGCAAACCCTAGTTGTAACACCTTCCTTCAAGAGAAACACCATAACATGCCAAGAAATGCCTTCCTTCAACAAGTGCGCCTCACTAAACCAACAAAATACCCAAGTAGGGCACTAAAAATCAGACCTCACTAATGAATGAGTGATGAATCATGATAAAATGAGGCTAAAACTCCTCAATATATAGTGTATCAATGACCTAATTTACTTTTTAGGTCATAAAAAGGTCGACAAGGCCAAAATATCAAAAGTAATACTGTTTTACATTAAATGTTCATTTTAAAACCCTAACTGAGCAAAAGTAAGACGTCAAGCCCCTCTGAGGGAGACGTTAGCCCTTTCCAGGGCCAGTGATGCAATAAAGAGCAAAACATTAGCCCTCTTTGGACCTCTCCATCATGCCACATGTGCCAACTGCCCTGTCAAATTGTCACATGCTCAAGGTGACGTCATGAGCTCATAGGTGACGTCCTGGGCCATCCAGGGCAAACGTTTCACTGGAAGTGGGTCAACCCCCCTAGGTCGGGCTCTGCCAAAGTGCCTCTGATGAAACGTCCTCTTCTTCTCCGGTGCAAAACTCTGATCAACCACTGTCCTGTCTCTACCCCTTGATGAGGTCTCAGCATCCATCTGGTGGGCTCTTCAACCCCATGGAGGTCTGAACTGATCATCTCCCCATGTGTACTGGTCCAAATGGTACCTCTCCGTCGGGCATGGTCCTGCACATCAAAAGCTACGCCCTCCATGGGCTCATTATTCATAGGGATCATAGCAATGTCAATCACATTTTATCATTAATATTATTAAACATATGCATAAAAACCTTGATAAATCGGTCAATAGCTCAAAGACATTACAAAAACCTACAATAAAAGACTGGAGAAAAAGACAAGACGTCCTATTGGGCTAGTATCCACAAGAAAAGGGAAGTCTCCAGGAAGGTTTCGTCCAAGCCAAGTAAGTGAGGTGATGTGGCTAGGGGATGTCCAGACATGTGGGTGGAGTGAGAGCCAGGGATGCATAATGTTATCTATGGGTGCCTTTGTAGAAGGCGAGTTGTACTTGTCATGGATGCAATTTTTCCAAGCCTGTTCTTGCCTTTATTCTTTTATTTTATTTGCTTTTTCTTCTTCTTTTTCTTTTTAATCAAGTGCTAACCAGAGGACACTGCCTTGGCATGGTGACCAGAGCTGACAGTGTTACCCACAAGTACTATCATAGAGATGAGAAGGTTGGCTCGTGATGAGACCCCCTTTCCCTTGGCCATGCAACCAAAGGTCATTGCCTTGGCGTGGTAACCAGATGGTGGCAATTTCATAATGTTAGGTACCCATGAACCTAATAGGTTGGCTCGTGATGAGACCCCCTATCCTCTTGACTAGGTCTTGTTTGTTATTTTCCAGGTCCCTCTTGTTTCTTACTGAGAGGCTTTTTATTGCCTTCTCGAGGATCCCTGGGCGAAGCATCTTGAGGTTTTATTTCTAGGCTTTTATCTTTTACCAGCTACTTTTACCTTCTGGGCCTTTAGCCCCTTCTTCCCATGGGATAAGGTGCAATCCTACAAACAGGTCAACCAAATGCCCGGATAAGGGGAATGGGATAAATGAGTGGGAGATAAGATGAAACAGTGGTGCTATGATGGGAGCAGACGATGGATTTAAAAAAATCCCCCTAGTGGAAAACCAAGACCTATGGAAACAGGCTGGCTAGGGCACCCTGTCAATCTCCCCAAGCATGGTCAAGTGGGCTAATGTAAGATCCAAACAGTTGTTAGAGGTAAAAGGAATCAGATGCATATATTTAAAGTTTTCAATGATCAAAAGTGACACATACGATAATACCTGGACCAATTACCTCATGGAGCATGAACTTCTTCTGATACAAGACCAAGCCGATGGTGATGGATGTTGCTGCTGACAAGACCAAGCTGATGGAAGAAAAAAAAGATGGGCCCTCCAAGGCCATGGTCAGGTCAATCCTGCTCTCGGTACTCCATGTCTAGGACCTGTGGGCCTTGAGACATGATCTCCTAGTTATCCCTAAAAATCCGGGATAACAGGCCCCCAACACTAACATGTGGCTCGTCCCGAGCCACCTAGGCACTACACGCTCCCTTGACAGCCTCTACTAGACAATGGAACGTGTCTGTGAGTTCCCTTCCTTGTGTTGGACCTGGGCGGCCTTTTCTGTAAGCGCTTCTAAGTTATGCGCTGTGACTTCCTCCTGAACTATGGCTGTGCATTTCACCCGTGTCTGCGCCATATTCTTCATCTCTACCTCCAACTGTGCGATCATTTCTGTTGCTTGCTCCTCGAGGGGTTCCATCTGTGCCTGTCTCTCCTGTTTGTGCACCTGCGCAGTCTTTAACTCGACATGCAATCTCTTCATCTCCCGTGTTCCTTTTAAACGATCAATGATGCTCATTGTCTTTTGCCTCTGCTTGAGGTCTTGGATTTATGCACTTATTCTCTCTTCCTTCTATTCCCACCGCTAGACCTTCTCATCTTCCTCCAGCGTTGTCCAAAGCTGCACTGTTCTATCCAACAATTTTGCTCCGCGTTAGCTTGTTTCTCCAACTCTGCTAGTTGGAGTGCAACTTCTGCTTTCCTCTTCTCCTTAACCTCATGTGGAGTCATCGTTGTCAATTTTTCCTTCAATTCC
This sequence comes from Picea engelmannii, assembly GCA_009831015.1. Lineage (NCBI taxonomy): Eukaryota > Viridiplantae > Streptophyta > Pinopsida > Pinales > Pinaceae > Picea > Picea engelmannii. Next base: position 323,178 of record ML813780.1, on the reverse strand, counting down.
TCAATCTATTGCCTATAGTGGTCGATGGTTTGGGCAATCTTATTAAGTTTCTCCTGTGTACTTGAACTCTCAGCCTGCACGTTGTTCGAAAGGTGGTTGTAGACTGTTGTTACTCCCTGTTCGATTTTATCTGTGCGCTCTTTCTCTCCTCTGGTCTCGAACTTTACTTGTTCAACCAAAAGCTTCAATGCTTCCTTGTCACCTTTCGCTTCTAGCAGTTCTATTGCGTCTGTCCTCGCGCGTGAATGCGCCTCCTGCGCGACGCTGACTTGGAGTCTGTACAATGCCTTTGTAGGTATTTTGGCTAATACCATGTCGACCTGCGCCAAATCTTTCAGCGACGTATGTGTTGCGGTTTCATCCATGTGCAACATGTCATTTGTTACTCTGAATGTTGGACTCACCTGGGCCATTGTGTGAACTGTGTGTTCCTTTTGTGGCATAGTCCTTGTGGCCGCTGTTGTTTCTCCCTCGGGGAAGGATTTTGTTCCCCTTTCAGACCTGTTATCGCTCAATTTGTAGTCTAGGTCAAATAGCTGAAAGGTAAGGATCAAACTGGCGTAACAGGAGCTTCCCCACCCACTGTCACCTCGATGGGGGGCTCTTTCTATTTAGGGTGGCTAAACCCAAGGGACACGTCCCTCGCAATCTGGGGTTTTGAAAGGCAAAGGGTTAAAGGATCAAGGTAGGTTTTCCCTTTCACAGATTACCGCCAAGAGGATAGTCAAAAGAAGGTAAACCACAACAGAGGCACCTGTTTGCGAGACAAGGCAACAATAAAACTAATGCATACAAAAAGTGGTTAGCACTTCATAGATTAATGACTATCAACATTTAATATTAATGAGCATAAATAACAGAAATTATTGACGAAGTCAATGATTGCAAAAAATGACTATGGCTTATAATCTTACTTCTCAATAAATACAGAATGATATAGCATCTAAAAGAGATGATTAATCCTTGAATTAGCACAATGCATCCAATATCATTAAATGCTCATATATGACAAGAGTGTTGTGTCAAGCTTACTAGAGGTGACGTCAGCCTTCTTTAGGGTTAGTTTTGGTAGACAAAGAGCTCAACGTTTTGCAAATAGGTCAATGAAAATTATCAACAAATCAATGTCTATCATTGGATGACTTAGCCACAACGTTTTCTATCAACTTAGAGTTCAAACAAGGCATGACGTCATCATTAATCTAGGGTTAGTTAGGGTTTCAAATTTAAGAAGTTTGAAAGTGTTGTTTTGGCACGAGAAGCTCAACGTTGGAGAGTTAGACTAGTGCCTTAGGGTATTATGGAGTCAAAAAGCAAGGGCTAGGTCTCGGGAGAATCTAAATCTAAGGACAGGAGAGTTAGGCTCTATGGTGCAGCAATGGCAGGGCCCTAGAGTCAAAACCCTAAGGGGAGGAGGCTCATTCCGGTGTTGCTTAAGCAAGGCCTCATGCTCCTCCCTCTTTCCTTAAAAATCCTTGGCAAACAAGTAGCTTCAAAACATAAATCTAAGGGTGAAGAGTGTTGCAAGAGCTAGGCCCTTCAAACCCTAAAAGTCAAAACCCTAGGTGTAAAATTAATTAGGCCTAGGACGTCTTCTTTCTTCAACTTATGTTCAAAAGCTAACTCAGAAAAAGGGGAATTAGTGTAGCAACGGCTAGGCTATATTCTCCTTAATCAATGGCTAAAACAAGTTTTCTATCATGGGGACATATAGCAAGGACCTACTTGTGTGCTTGCTACCTAGGGTTTCAATGATTAAGCAAAATAATAACAATGTAACAATAAATGCAATAGATTTAACCTACAATCATTCATTTAAGAAGTTTTGCATGAGAAATACACTTACAAATCATGAAGAGCTTATCAAACCCTAGTTGTAAACCTTCCAATGATAGAAAAACACCATAAAAATGCCAAGAATGATCCTCCACAAGAGAGTGAGTTGTGTTATGTAAAAATGAGAGGCAACGTCCTCTATTTATATCATCCTAATGACCTTTAATTAGAAAATAGGTCATTTAAAACAGCCGACAAGGCTGACTAACAATATTACACTGTTTGTCACATTAAATGCTAAAAATGTCACAATATGAGCTCAAAAGGAGACGTCAGGCCCCTCTGAGGGAGACGTTGGCCCTTTTTTGGGCAAGCTCAGCATCCAGGAAGCATAACGTTGGCCCCTCTAGGGCTCCTGCAAACTGCCACACATGCCAAATGATCCCAGCACACTGCCACATGCTCCAGAAAACATCCAGCTGCCTCAGGTGACGTCCTGTCCATCAAAAGCAATCGTCCCATCTGCAGTGGGTGATCCCCCCTAGGTCAGGCTTTGCCAAAGTGTCCTTGGTAAGGACGTTCTTCTTCTTTCTCGTGAAATGGCTCATCACAACGTTGTCCTGCCTCTGCCATCCCAGCAACCATCTGATGGGCTCTTCAGCCCCATGGAGGTCCGAACTAATCATATCCCCACGTGTACCGGTCCACTGGTACCTGTCCGCCGGGTATGGTCCTGCATATCAAAGACTACACCCTCCATGGGCTCATCAGTCCTCGGGATCATAGCAATGTCAATCATATTTCATCATTAAAGTTATCAAACACATGCATGAAATCCCTAACATATCATCTAAGAGCTCAAAGACATTACACATATCTACTATACAAAGCTGAA
>ML813780.1:293333-308336 GCA_009831015.1 Picea engelmannii | reverse complement strand
TTGATGCTCTTGAGCATACAGTTTTGAGGGTTTTGATATTACAAACCCTAGTGAACAACTCAATGGTGAAAGATTCCACTCACCTTGTTCCAAGCTTGGTCTCGGGGATGAAATACTCCACCCACACCATTCTACATCTATCAACTATTCAGGAGGACTAGCAGGGGCGTACCAATTGGATTAGCAGGGCCGTACCAACTAGGGTTTTCTTGCAGGGGTGCACCATTGGTTGAGGAAGAGTTCGATCCAGCATAAGGAGGAAGCTTTGATGGTTTTCAACATTAGGGTTTTGCTTGCAAGGCCTTGCTCATCAGTTTGAGGGTTTCTTGGAGGAGTTACCACGTCCCTATCATCTATTTGTAGGTTGAGACGATTTCAGGAGGAGGGGGACGATTTGGTGATTTAGTGTTTCTCAGATCTAGAAGGCCATATGCTAGATTTGAGCTTGAGACTTCTCTCAGGGGCTTGTGGTGACCCGATCTATCATCCTAGAGAGTTTCAGGAGATTCTGAGCCCATATTCAGCTAGGTCGTACTATTGGTCATATTCAAGGGTTCAGGAGGGTTGTACCAGTTTAGGGTTTCTGCAGTGTGAGGAGGAGGCTTCAATGTTTTGGCTCCATACATCAGGAGGATGCTTCTATTGCCTTGATCTATCATTGGGAGGAGTTTGGTAGCATTTGGGGGACTTCATCTTCAGAAGAGTCGAACCCTTGGTATCCATCATCTTCAGCAGGCCCTACCAGCACCAGCAGGGCCGTACCAGTTGCTTCAGGGTTGGGCTTAAACCCTAGTTTTGTAGTTGAGCGTTCATCTTCTATTGACAACCTTTGGGAGGCTTGCTTTGTATCTCCGGGAGCATTTTGTATGCAACTCTATTATTGTCTTGAAGTCATTTGAGGCTAGTCCAGATCTGCTTCGTTATTTGTATCAGGTGCTTGCTTTCTTATAATAAAGTTCAACTATTGCTTGTGGTTCCTATCTATTGTATTGTTGATGTCCTTCTTATGATGGCAATATATGCTTGTATAATCTATGGTTGAATAACTGAATAAACCCTAAGGCCGAAATGTGGATGGCCAACCTGCATACGCACACTTAATAATCAAATCAGTGGTTAGTTAGTGATTCCAAGCAAAACATTTGGCTTGGGATCATTACAGTGGTATCAGAGCTTTGATCCTCCAAACCTGTGAGGATTAGTACATGCAAAGGTACAATGGTATCTTTATGGGCAGAAGGAAGAAGCAGGCTAGTGAAACAAAAGTTGAAATGGAGGGATCAGGAGATGAGCATGAGTCATAGGGCTTGGCTTTCTTGGCAACCGAATTCATTAAATTCCATAAGACCCTAAACACTACAGAAAGCAACCTGGTCCACCATTTACAAGAGAGCCAGGAGATAAACCGGAGGGAACAAGCCGTAATCACTGAGACCTTGAAGAAGGTAGATGAAAATATGAGGAAGATTGATGAGAACCAATCGATGATCACTCTTGTATTGATGCAGATGACTCACCAGGGGAAGGACCCTGAGACGTATGGAAGCAAAGATGCTAGTGGATCCCATGGTGAGATCAGGCATAATCCCGAAAAGGCTCCGAGGTCTGAAGGAATCCATGGAGGGGGTACGTAACATGGACTGATGGGTAGCAGGGCTAACCCTAGCCGTACTTGTCCACATTCATAGATGAACAGGTGCATCAAGAGCATGTGGATGACTTTGTTGAGCAAATGGCACAATGTACTAGGGAGTACCATGGGCTGGATATGATGATTAAGAGGCAGATGTCCCTGGATCAATACTGCCAACTCAAGTTCAGAAACAAGCCCAGGCCGAACCACAGGAGTAGTTATGAGTTTGAACGAAGAGCAGGGAAGATGGAAATTTCATACTTTGATGGTACGACCAAGATGGCAACGTAGGCACGGGTACAAAAGTTGGATACTTATCTGCAGCTTAACCCCATGAGGGAGATGGAAGCCATAAAATTTTCCACTATGTATTTGGATGGTAAGGCTCATGATTGGTGGTATCATGGACTCACCACACTAGGCCACAATCAGATAGTGACCTATATAGAGTTCACTTAGAGACTCATTGACCAATTTGATCAGGGGGATCCTGAGCTGCACTTCCGGGAGCTCACACAACTTAGGCAAACATGAGCAGCAGAGGTATACATTGAGGAATTCCAAAGGCTAGCAGTCATGGTACAAGATATATCACCAACCAGACTTATGATGCTTTTCACTGAAGGGTTGATGGAACCCTTGAAGGGTTGGGTAAAGGCTTTTAAGCCTACCAACCTACAGGATGCTATTTGGAGGACAAGGGACCTAGGACCATCTGCCAAACCAAAGTTTGTACCTAGGCCACCTCTTAACACTGGAGGAAGAGATCAAAGACCTCCAATGAACCAAAGGGGACGTGACCCAAGGGGGTTTGACAGGGGCCGTGGCAGAATGGATGATAACACTAGGAGGGAACTGAGAAGGAAGCAACTCTGCTTCACATGCAAGGAACCATGGAACCCATCACACAAGTGCATGGGCCGTGGCCAAGTGCACTACATAGAGGTGACCTCAGACAGTGAGGAGGAGGAAGATTACAACCAACTTTAGAACATGGAGGCTGAAACCATTGAGACAACAGAGGAGGAGGTCACAGGACAAGACAGTATGACTGAGGGGAAAGCCACCTTGGCATCTATCAGTGGGGTGCCCAAATTTAACACCTTCAGGATGAGAGGAGTCTTCTGGGGACAGAAAGTATCAGTATTGATTGATGGAGGAGCCTCTCACAACTTCATCGACTCAACATTGTTGAGAAGGAGGCATATACCCACGGTGGAATTTGAAGGGTTCAAGGTGGAGGTAGCAGGTGGAAGCATTATGCCTTGTGACATGCACATTCCAGGTATGAAGCTTATGTTGGGTAGGCATGAGTTGGTACAAGATGTATATGTGATGGACCTTCTGGATACCAACATAATCCTTGGAGTTCAGTGGCTCAGCACATTGGGGCCTATCACCACCAACTACAAGACCATGGAGATGTCATTTACAGAGGAGGGTGGACGAAAGGTAGTTCTCTGAGGCATGACAGGTAATTGTGCCAAGGCAGTCACGATCAAGAGGATGGAAGCCATCTTCCGGAGAGAGGAGATTGTGTATGCAGTTGAATGTAGGATTTCAGCATGTGTGGATGAGCAGGGTAAGATTCACTACACCCCAAAGATCCAAGAGATCATTGACAAACACGAAAAAGTGTTTGGACCGATTCCTCTAGGGGTGCCACCAGACAAGGGGTTTGAGCATATAATTGAACTAGAGATAGGAGCTAAACCAATCATCACCACACCATACTGACATCTGAAGAAGTATAAAGACGAGATAGAGAAGGCCATCAAGGAGCTTTTGGACATGGGGTTCATTAGGCCAAGCTCTAGCCCTTTTGCTTCTTCAGTAGTGCTGGTCAAGAAGAAAGACAAGACTATGAGGATGTGCATTGACTTCCGGGCTTTGAATAAAAAGACAATAAAAAACAGGTACCCTATACCCAGGATTGATGAGTTGCTAGACGAACTGCATAGAGTTGTCTATTTCACAAAGATTGACCTACGTTCTGGCTACCATCAAATCAAGATGAGGGAGGAGGACATCTTAAAAACAACTTTCAGGTGTCATTACGACCATTATGAGTTCTTGGTGATGCCCTTTGGGTTAACCAATGCCCTAGCTATGTTCCAATCTTGCATGAACCATGTATTCAACAAATAGTTGAGGAAGCACTTGATAGTATTTTTTGATGACTTGCTCATTTACAACAAGACGTGGGAGGAACACCTTCGACATGTGGACCAAATTCTGTCTATCATGGAGGGACAATCATTGTACGCTAAGGAGTCCAAATGTGAGTTCGGAATGACAAAAGTTCTTTACTTGGGACACATCATCGGAGCAAAGGGGGTACAGGTACATCAGGAGAAAATAAAAGAAATTATGGAGTGGCCTACTCCTAAGACACTCACAGAGTTAAGGGGATTTCTAGGCATGTGCACTTATTACAGGAAGTTTGTCAAAGGGTTTTCCTAGCTGTGTGCACCCTTGACCGATTTGACTAAGAAGGGAGCTTTCAAATGGAGTGAAGAAGCTCAAATTATGATTGATAAGATGAAAAAGGTGATGAGCACGTGCCCAGTCCTAGCCCTTCCAGATTTCAGCTTGCCTTTCACTTTGGAGTGTGATGCCACAGGAGAGGGTATAGGGGTCGTATTGATGCAGAATAGGGACCCTCTTGTCTATGAGAGCCGAAAACTCAGGGGTCCTGAGCTACTCTACAACATTTATGACAAATAAATGCTGGCTATCATGCACACACTAGCCAAATTCCGACAATATAAGGTAGGTGCACGGTATGTGTTCAAATCAGATCATAACAGTCTCAAATACCTATTGGAACAGAAGGACTTAAATGAGAGGCACCAAAAATGGGTAAGCAGAATACAGGCCTATGACTTTGACATTGAATTTATCAAAGGGAAGAACAACGTGGTGGCTGATGCATTATCTAGGAGACCATCCATCTTTGCCATGACAGGTTTATCGGTTGACTGGAAAGACCACTTGGTGATCGAGTATGCAAAGGATCAGTTCGCTTGTCAGCTATTGGACGGACAGGTACATGATGATAACTTCAGGATCATAAAAAACCTCATCTATTACAAGGGCTGAATCTTTTTTGTTCCTGGATCGGCCTTCAAGGCCAAAGTGTTGCAGGCATGTCATGACTCACCAATGGCAGGGCACCACGGAATTAGTAAGACGTACAGGCAGGTGAGAGAGAGGTTCTCATGGAAGGGCCTCAAGGAGGATGTAATAAAGCATGTCAAGGAGTGTACTACATGCCAGGAGAACAAGGATGAGCACACTCACCCAACATGACTACTGCAACCCTTACCCATTCCAGAGCACAAGTGGGAAATCATATCCATGGATTTTATCACCGGGTTGCCAAGGACGCAGGGGAAGGACTGCATTTTTGTAGTGGTGGACAGGTTGACGAAGTTTGCACACTTCTTCTCCATAGCCACAGACTTCAGTGCAACACAGGAGGCCAATCTGTTTTTCAGGGAGATTTTCAGGTTGCACAGCCTACCCAAGACCATTGTCAGTGACAGTGATAGCAGGTTCATGAGTACGTTTTGGCAAGAGTTGTTCAGATTGGTTGGTACGACCTTGACCCCTAGTACCAACTATCATCCTCAAACAGATGGGCAAACCGAGATAGTCAACAAGTGGGTAGAAGGCTACCTCAGGAATTATGTAGCAGGGCAGCAAAAAGCGTGGGTCAGATGGTTGCACTTGGGAGAGTACTGCTACAGCACCACCCAACACGTGTCCATAGGCATGACACCATTCAGGGCCTTATACAACTATGACCCACTATCTTTTGTAGAGATTGCTTTTGGTTACAACAGGGCACCAATGGTATAGGATTGGGTTCAACAGAGCCAAGACATCCTTAGAGAGCTGAAGGATCATCTACAGAGAGCACATAACTAGCAGAAGGTCCAAACAGACAAGCACAGAGTTGAGCGTACTTTTGAGGTTAGTGAGTTAGTCTATCAAAGGCTCCAACCATACAGGCAGGCTTCTATAAAAAGAAGCGGAGCATAGAAGCTACATCCACGTTTCTTTGGGCCCTATAGGGTTAGCATGAATATAGGGGCCATAACTTATGAGCTGGAGCTCCCACAGGGCAGCAAGATACACAATGTCTTCCATGTGTCCTGCCTGAAGAGGGTCATCGACCAACACATCACACCCATTGAGGTACTACCTCCCATGGACGGAGAGGGGCAACTTGTTTTGATTATGGAAGAGATACTAGAGGTTCAGGAGAAGAGGCTCAGGAAGAGAAGCATCAAAGAGTACTTGATCAGATGGAAGGATCTACCCATTGAGGATGCCACATGGGAGAATGAACAAGTGTTATGAGAAACATGTTTGGAATTGCTTGAGGGCAAGCAATTTCTAGCAGGGGAGACTGTAATGTCCCCCACCTCTTGATGAAGAGGTTTGAGAAGACTTAGTGGCTTAGGCATCCCCACTAGGCCATAATCTCACACTAAGGGGAAAAGTCAACCAAACTAAGGTTATATTCTTAAGTTGACATAATAAAAAGTTAAAAGGAGTTAAAAGATAACTTAATGAAGGAATAAAAGCGTTGGAGGTTGAGTTAGGAGTTAACCTTAGGGGTTAACTTAACTCAACAGGGAAATATAAGAAAAGTATAAAGAGAAGGCTAGGGCACACCTCTCATTCATTCTGGATTTTGGATATTGCTTGTTGATGCTCTTGAGCATATAGTTTTGAGGGTTTTGATATTACAAACCCTAGTGAACAACTCAATGGTGAAAAATTCCACTCACCTTGTTCCAAGATTGTTCTCAGGGATGAAATACTCCACCCACACCATTCTACATCTACCAGTTATTCAGGAGGACTAGCAGGGTCGTACCAATTGGATCAACAGGGCCGTATCAATTGGATCAACAGGGCCGTACCAGCTAGGGTTTTCTTGCAGGGGTACACCATTGATTGAGGAAGAGTTCGATCCAGCATAAGGAGGAAGCTTTGATGGTTTTCAACATTGGGGTTTTGCTTTCAAAGCCTTGCTCATCAGTTTGAGGGTTTCTTGGAGGAGTTACCACGTCCCTATCATCTTTTTGCAGGTTGAGATGATTTTAGGAGGAGGGGGACAATTTGGTGATTTAGTGTTTCTCAGATCTAGATGGCCATAGGCTAGATCTGAGCTTGAGACTTCTCTTAAGGGCTTGTGGTGACCCGATCTATCATCCTAGAGAGTTTCAGGAGATTCTGAGCCCATATTCAGCTATGCCGTACTATTGGTCATATTCAGGGTTTCAAGAGGGTCGTACCAGTTTTTAGGGTTTCTGCAGTGTGAGGAGGGGGCTTCAGTGTTTTGGCTCCATACATCAGGAGGAGGCTTCTATTGCCTTGATCTATCATTGGGAGGAGTTTGGTAGCATTTGGGGGACTTCATCTTCAGGAGGGCCGAACCCTTGGTATCCATCATCTTCAGCAGGTCATACCAGCACCAGCAGGGTCGTACCAGTTGCTTCAGGGTTGGGCTTAAACCCTAGTTTTGTAGTTGAGCGTTCATCTTCTATTTACAACCTTTGGGAGGCTTGCTTTGTATCTCCGGGAGCATTTTGTATGCAACTCTATTATTGTCTTGAAGTCATCTGAGGCTAGTCCAGATCTACTTCGCTATTTGTATCAGGTGCTTTCTTTCTTATAATAAGGTTCAACTATTGCTTGTGATTTCTATCTTGTGTATTGTTGATGTCCTTCTTATGATGACAATTATACTTGTATAATCTGTGGCTGAATAACTGAATAAACCCTAAGGCCGAAATGTGGATGGCCAACCTGCATACACACACTTAATAATCAAATCAATAGTTAGTTAGTGATTCCAAGCAAAAAAATTGGGTTGGGATCATTACATACCGCTACATGCCCATGGACCTAATAGGTCGACTCATGATGAGACCTCCTATCCACCAACTAGACCTTGAGTTTTATTTTATTTTCGGGTCCCCTTTTCTTGCTGTGAAGCTATTTGTTGCTTGCTCAAGAATCCTTGGGTGAAGCATCTCAAGGTTTCATTTCAGATTTTAACTTTTTCCAGGTACTTTTACCCTCTAGGCCTTTAGCCCCTTCTTCCCACAAGGCAAGGTACAACCCTTACTAGCTTGGCAAACCCAATGCCCGAACCAATGTAGGGGAACAATGAGAGGGATAATGATGAAAAGTTGTAAGTATGGAAGGAATGGACGATGACCTTTCATAGACCCACCCAATGGCAATTCATCCCCAAGGGAACCAACTTACTAGGGCACTCTGTCATCCCCCACAGGTATGGACAAGTTAAAGAGCATAATTTCCAAGAAAACGTCAAGAAACAAAAGAGAATTCAGTGCACATATTCAAATGTTTTGAGAATCAGAGTGACACATACCATGATACTCGGACTCATTACCTCATGGAGCAAGACCCACTGCTACTTCAGAATCAGGCTGATGGGATGGATGTTGTTGTTGTTGATAGATAGGAGGCGCTGAAGAAAAGATGTGCCCTCCAGGGCCAAGCTCAAGTCATATGGCTCTCGGTACTCCATGTCTAGGACCTATGGGCATTGAGACATAATCTCCTTAGTTATCCCGAGGATAGGGGATAACATCTAGCTCCAACTCGCGGACATGTGCTCATTGTAGAGCGCATGAGAACCTCAATGTCTCTGGCATGACCTATGATATGTTAGATCTCAACAAAAATGATTAGTAATCTTTTGGGGTGGTGATATCACCCCTGGCTCATATATGATACAATGAAATGAAATGAATCATATATACAGATGGAAATGAAATTACAACTACACTACTCTAACATTATATGCAAATGGTATATATAATGAATGCAAATGCCTACCTACTTACCTCTACTTACATGTTGGTTGAATGCTAGGTGTAGTCAAATAGCCAGTGAAACCATCCTATCAATGTCTTATAATACCTGCCTCTATGCTTCATCATAAACCAAAATAATGATAAGTCAAGCACAAAAATAACGTGAGTTAGAAAATGTATTGTATCATCGAAAATTGTAAATTCTAGCTCATGGAAGCGGGAGGGAGGGACAAAATGGTGCCAAGTCATACTCTCAGGAAAGTGCTCAATCCATCTCAGAAAAGGATCGTGAAAAGTCAAAGGCTCAATAGACTGACTCAAAGAGTCTGAAGGTTGGCTACCTCATACGTCTTTACAATCTGAGGCTTGGGAAGGGACTAGCAAGAACCTATAGGATGACTGACAATTTCTCAAGGGAAGGTTGAAAGATTGAGATAACAAACTTCTTCTTGAGGTATTCAACCTACCCTTGAATTCTAAAAGTAAACTTTGCCCCAGAGAAAACTCAAGACAAAAGACATACTTCCCAACTACACTTTTAGTGACATAGCGAGATAAAATAGCCGAAGGGAGATGGGAGACATTGTCACAATGATCCTTATCTGGGAAAGCAATGCCCTCACCTTTATCAATATCTGAGCACAACGGTGGTTGATGATCTTCTTCATGGAATAAGTGCTCAAAGGAATATTCATCAAAATCCTCAAGGTATGACCGAAAATTACTAGGAGAACATAACACCATGTCATCCTTGGGTGTTTGAAAAAGGTTTGTAATCATATCATCTCCTTGTTTCCAAATGTCAAAATTATTAGTAACCGCATATGATAGTTGTAAAGGCAACTTTTGGAAGTGACCCTCAATGTCGTAAATGGGATCCCCATCATATCCAATCACATCCCATTTATGCTTTCCGACATGTATGAATTCATCAATATTATCAACAAATTCATCATCTTTATCATAACATGAAGGGCTTAAAACATCCGAGGGCTCCTCCAACACTTCTTCACTTTCCAAATCATTAAAAAAAGCATCATCAGACTCTTGGAAAGGAAAATAAGTTACCGTATTTACTTCTTCTTGTGCAGGAGCTTCGAGGACTCGGACAACTTCGTCAATGTTAAGGTTTAAGCTATTATTAGGTTTCTTTTCAATTTACTAGATAACAATAGCATAGGTAGGATCACTGGGAGAAACACAATCACACGATACAGAACATTTATCCTGGGAAACCCTCATGGGGAAGAAAACCCAGCAAAAACTTCCTTAATATATATAACCAATACAATGCCAAGACAATAAACCAAAACACTAGAGAATATCCTCTACTAAGCAATGTGCCTCTCTTTCTTCCTTCTTTTGGCAATTGGTAACTGTAACTTCCTTCAAACTTGCGCACTAGATGAGTGAGCTGAGTGAGTGATCAAATGAGGCGCTGACTTCCTTTATTTATACAAACTGGTAGGTGCTGGAAAGGTGTCTCTTCACTAGGCAGGGTCGACTTGTCTTCTGAGTGGTTAAAACCACTTTAAATGGCCAGGGGGTCGACTTCTCAATTTGCATAATATATTTAGGGTTTGACCAATCCGCAAAAGGGGATTTGGTCAATTACAATGCCCGACATGATCAATCCACAAAAGGGAATTGATCTAATGAATAATAACTCAATAATAAATAGAATACTCTTTGTAGTTACAATATTTCAACACTCCTCCTTAACAAGAAGGGTATTCTACAACATCATCGGGAGAGAGAGAGAAAGGGCAACAAGATCAACAACATCTGGAACACTCACTGGCATATCTATAAATCATTAGAAGTTTTTCTCATCATCAATATCTTCATTCACATCAGGGAGCTGGAATGGCATCATCATCATCATCTGCATCAACATGGATTAGTATAACACTAATACATCATCATCAATAACAACACCAGGCTGATACAACATCAACAACAACAATATCCCAACACAAAGGCTGGAGCATCATCAACAACAACAACATCACATCATGAAGCCTGGAGCATCATCAACAACAACAACATCACAACACGAAGGATGGAGCATCATCAACATCAGCACTAGGCCCGAAATGTTCAGCGCGAAGATGGCATCTCATCAACATCAACACGAAGCTGGAAATCTTCAACACGAGGCTGACATCACAACAACATCAACACGAGGCTGGCATCACAACAAAATCAACACGAAGCTGGAAATCTTCAGCACTAGGTTGGCATCACAACAACATCAACACAAAGATGGAAATCTTCAACACAAGGCTGGCATCAACAACATCAACACAAAGCTGGAAATCTTCAGCACAAGGATGGCATCAACAATATTTTGTGGTACTCTGACAGATCCAAAGGATCTGCCCAGGAATAAAAAAGATTCCCTAGGATATGAAATCCTAATAGAGCTACCACGCGGTACTCTGACAGACCCAAAGGATCTGCCCAGGAATCATAAGATTCCTAGGATATAAAATCCTAATGGAGCTACCACTACTGATCAGGATACCATAGTATCATCCGCACCACTCCCCCTTTCGAGGGAGGTCCTTTCAGACTATACCAAGCTTGTCTCAAAAGTGCTCAAACTTTACACGAGACAAGGGGCTTGGTCAATACATCTGCAACATGCTCATCTATGCCAACACATTGGAGCTTTAAAGCTCCCCTCTGCATCATATCATGAATGAAGTGATACCGGATGTCTATGTGCTTCGACTCATCATGGAACACATCATCTTTATATAACTCTGGTTATCACATAGGATCACGGTGGCTTCCATCTCCAGATCAAATAAATCTGTCAACAACATCTGAAGCCATATGGCTTCACAACTGGTGGAACATGCAACACTATATTATGCTTCTACCGTTTTGGGAGCAATGTTGGATTTCTTCCTACTCTGCCATGAGATCATGGCTAACCCCAGATTGAAACAACATCCTGAAGTGCTCTTTCTGTCAGAGAAACTTCTAGCTCAATCTGAATCAGTATATCTATACAATCTGAAGTCATGATCTCTAGTATAATAGAGACCAAAATCCAACGTACCCTTAAGGTATCTCATCATATGTTTTGCAGGAACAATGTGAACATGTCTGGGTTATACCAGATACTGACTCAAGGGAAAACATATATATGGCTTGGTATTCGTTAGATACATCACTGAACCAATAATTTGTCTGTACAGAGTAGCATCAACCAATTCTGACGAGGTATCTACCAAGAGCTTCAACTTCGTTTCCATGGTTGTGTACATGGATTTACATTTCTACATGTCAAACCTCTTCATTTTAACTGCATACTTCCCTTGATTAAGGAAGATATTCTCTGTGCTTTGCCAAACTTCAAGCCCTAAGAGATAATGCATTTAGGTCTTCCATTAAACTCTGTAGTAAGCTTCTTCTGCAATCTGTGATGAGCTTTTCTTCATCTTGTCAAGAATACATCATCTACATATAGTAGTAACATCATTGGCTCATCATTCATAACCTTGAGATAAAGGTTAGAATTAACTTTACTCTTGGTAAAGCCCAAGCTCGTCAGGAAACTGTCAATTCTTGCATACCAAGTTTTAGGAGCTTGCTTCAACACGTACAAAGCTTCCTTCAACTGACAGACATGAGTCTTTCTATCTTCTATCTTCTATCTTCTATCTTCGAATCAAAATTTCTCATTACATTGTACCAATCTGGCACACTTGCTCAGCTGCAACTCAATCTGCACAATCATGTGCTAGCTCTATGTGCTCTTTGCAAAGCACTATCTGTCTCACTGCCTGAGAGTATGTCCTCTCCTCTTTCTGCAGCTGTTCCTTTTGGAACTGGGACTCTGCACCTATAGCTGCTCTAAGGCTGAGAATGACTGCTTCATCCTCACTGTGGTTGCTGAAATCTGTGAGTAACTCCTCTTATTCTATCATGGCAACAACTTCATTTGAAACTGAGAGTGGCTCAATAACTGATACTAAAGGTAGCTCTTCTTCTTTCATGGAGGTAACATTATCTTTTATCGTAGTCATGTCTCCATGACCCAACTAATGTACTGCACCAACTGTCACTCAATTTTAAATATGGGGATTGCTCCCCTTGCATCTCATACTATATATGAATCATGGTTGTTCTGGTTGTCTTCATGAATACTGGAACCATTTATTCAATTACTAGAGTAAGTGTCTCGTCATAGTCTTCTCCCTCTTGCTGGGAGAATCCTTTGGACACACATCAGATTTTGTACATCTGCAACATGCTTGATTTGTTTAGATCAATCTTGGAAGTCAATACTGACTTCTCTTCTAGTTTGATGGAGGAATCCATATCCTAGTCTTTCTGACTGGCTTCCTTCTCTGGCACTAAAATAAGGGAATCTTCCCATGAGATTTCATATCTCCTACGAGTCTCTGAAGCTACGATCTAGTCTTCTCGTGGCATCTGTTGCCCAGTCCTGGAAGTTGTCTCTTCATCTAATCATGTTCGAGATCAAGCTTACTCTCGATTTCTTCGGAGTCTACAAGGACTTTGTCATCTCTTATGGGGTATACTTGGTGTTGAATACCAAGTCTGAATATGAAAGGTTGAGTCAGACTTCAAACGAGTTCTGCTTCCCGTCAATGTGGCTTCATTATCCTTTGACCATGTCTTCTGTGAGTTCTTGTTCTAATGTTCGGTCATCTTTGGAGCCTTATGCTCCTTACAATCAATATCCATATGAGATACTCTGGATCTCAAAAGATAGCTTCTTCTTCATATTCTTTGGTACATGAATGTATATGGTCATGTACATAGTTTGCTTCATGTCTCATCTAATTTGTTGCCTTCTGCAACCTTCACTATAGCTTTCTCAGGGTTATCACCTGTGACCTGAAACAAGGTCAACAAAACAACAAGAAAGATTAATACTCTTTTGATAATAGTAAATAAAACAATAGCACGAATAATCGTCACAGTAGCTCCTTCAGAGCTATCACTTGTGACCTGTCTGAAAAAAAGATCAAAAGGAAGAAATACAATATGAAATGAGGTCAACACTCTTCTAGTGTTGTGATCAAACATTCCTCCATGGCAACCTGGAACCAACACAAGAAGTTTCTCCTAGAGGAGATGTTAGTTGTATCTGGTAAATGATTACATTAAGCATTTATCTCGATATGCTCACATCCTACCAAGTATACTACTTTTCAAAGACTAATACCTCAACTATAGTGTTTACTTGTAATGGGGTAGTTATCAACTTTGTCATGTGCAACTTTGAATCTTGTCAACTTAATTTATCAAACCTGGAACCTGGAGTCGATGTGCTCACATGCTACCAAGTATAATAACTTTTCAAAGACTAATACCTCAACTATAGTGTTTACTTGTAATGAGGTAGTTATCAACTTTGTCATGTGCAACTTTGAATCTTGTCAACTTAATTTATCAAACCTGGAACCTGGAGTCTTGTCCTCAAGCATGAGTGTGTTGCTTTTCTTCCAAGTCTACTTCACTCAAGATGACAAGTGTTTTCTTCAACCTGTCTTCTGTACTAGGACAATATGCTATCTTGACAGAAAATTGGGTTAGAGAATAAACTCTATGATCTCAACTTTAATCCATCTAATACCTTGACTTTAATTTTGACCAAAGGTTAGTATGATGGTCATAGCTTCAACATGTAACCTAGATCAAAATAATGTCATAACAAATAGATGCATATCAGAATAATAAAACCTGGGTTGCATTATTCCTCTGAATGTGTTGGATCTTGAGATCCTTCTGGATCTATGGCAAGAGATCCCTTCTCCTGCAAATACCCTTTAAAGCTTAACAGTTTAAACATATGTGAGTACATACCTCTGATAGCATTTGCAGGTAGTGGCACCATCTAGTAGCAACGGTAATAATTACCAACCCTTTTAAAACTTCAAGGGTGACTGCAACTGGTACTTCAACTACAATTGCAACTTAGGGTTTTATGAGGAAACCCTAATCTTTAAAAAAAAATTGAAATTCTGATCCAGGGGCTAGATGCGCTGAGTTGAGGCGAGTAAGCTGGTGTAGTCAGATTTTTGAAAATCCAAATTTTACCCCTTCAAACTTGAGCAACAGAATTCTGGATTGGTACTTCTAGTATTGGTTTTGGTTTTCTGGTACCAAAAAAAACTAGGGTTTCACTTTCTGGGAGTTCTATCCACTGAAAAAGTGCGTTGAAGGTGCCAAAGAGTTCCCTAGGGCCAGGACGCGCTTCCTTGATGAGTTTTAGGCTGAAATTCCTCTTCAATAAAAAGCCCTAATTTTCTTGTATGACAACAATGGTGTTTTTCTTTATCCAGTGAAAGATGCTCTCTTCAGCTTAGCTCCGATTCCATGTTAAGGTTTAAGCTATTATTAGGTTTCTTTTCAATTTACTAGATAACAATAGCATAGGTAGGATCACTGAGAGAAACACAATCACAAGATACACAACATTTATCCTGGGAAACCCTCATGGGGAAGAAAACCCAACAA
>ML813780.1:267556-288457 GCA_009831015.1 Picea engelmannii | reverse complement strand
TTCTGACCTAGTTGTTAGACGTAAAGCAAGATGTGACTGAGACTGAGCTACCAGCTTAACCGCTGTGACATTGAGCTAGTGTAGTACTGTGATGTGCCAGCCTAGTGATGTGATGAGGTATCATTTTTACTGATACATATTTGATGCAGATGATGATAGCATTCTTTCGAGAATGATGATGCTGCTGATGAAGAAAACTTCTGATGACTCGTAAATGTGCTAGACAATGGTTCAAGATGATATTGACGATACTGTCCTCTAGATGCCACCGATGATGCGGACCTCTCTTGCCTGATGCTGATGAAGAATACCCTTCTTGTTAAGGGGGAGTGTTGAAATAATGTAACTGCGAAGAGCATTCTTATTATTATTTTGTTATTAGATTAAATCCCCATTGTGGATTAATCATTCCATTATTATTATTGGATTAAATCCCTATTGTGGATTAATCATGTCATTATTATTATTATTATTGTTATTGGATTAATCCCCATTGAGGATTAATCGTGTCGGTAATTGTATAAGGACCAAATCCCCTTTTGCAGATTGGTCATCGGACAATTACAAAGTGCTGAATAAGAAGTCGGCCCCAACAATTATAATGGAAGGCCTAGAATTAATTAAAGGTGCGTTTACCCACCCAGAGTGAGAGGTCGGCCTTGCCAGATGGTGACCTTTCACACGTCCCAGATTGATATAAATAAGAGGATAGCGCCTCACTTCTAACACACAACTCACTTGCTCATTATCTTATGAGGCAAGTTGCAATTACCAGTTGGAGAGAGGAGAAGAAGAGTGGCGCATCTCTTGGGGAGGACTTTCTGTATTGGTTTGAGTTATCTGTTGAACATTGTATAAGCTATTTATGATAAGGAAGTTTTTGCTGGGTTTTCTTCCCCTAGAGGGTTTCCCAGGATAAATGTTGTGTCTCTTGTGAATGTGTATTTCTCAGTGATCTTGTTCTTATGATGCTCTTATCTATTGAAATGCAAAGAACTATAATAATGGCATAAACATTAACAAATCACTTTAAATGGCCTGAGGGCCAACTTCTCAATTTGAATAATATATTTAGGGTTTGACCAATCCACAAAAGGGGATTTGGTCAATTACAATGCCCGACATGATCAATCTACAAAAGGGGATTGATCTAATGAATAATAACTCAATAATAAATAGAATACTCTTTGCAGTTACAATATTTTAATAGTCAAATGGAAGAGCATGCATCATTGTCTCGTCCTCATGACTTGTCTCTTCAACTTCATAATAAGGAGGATCTGTCTTGTCCAAGGGTTCCCTTTCTTCTTCCCTTTCTGAATTATAGAACAAGGTGTTATCAAAAACTTGAAAAGGAAAGTGACTTACCTCATCCTCTTCTTCTTGTGCAGGGGGAATATACTCTTGAATGGTTTCATTAGAGGGAGGAGCATACATCAATACTTCATCATCGTGTTTGATATCTTCAATGTCTCTCTTTTCAACCATGTCTTCATTATCCTCGACAAAAGAATGAGTAATCTCTTGTTCTTCCTCATGGGATTGGAAAACCTCATTAGGATCCTTCTCCTCAACCTCTGGTCGATTGATGACTTGTTCCCCTTTTTCTTGGAAATTACCAGTAAAGGTCTCAAGGGAAACTAATCTCTCCAAACTAAGGGTATTCGGGGTAAAGAGGTGTCCTTCCTTGAACAAGGAGATATTTGCCTCGATTTCTATAGCCATGTTATAAGCTTCATTGAGTGTTTTTGGGCCCTTTTTACTGAGGAGAAACCCTAAATGCACTAAGAGTGCATTGGTACAGAGGTAAGCAAGGTACTTGTCTTCAAGATGATGGCTTCTAGGAATTTTCCATAGCAAATTTTCAAACCTATCATGGAATTCCCTGACAGTCTCATTCTTAGTTTGTTTTATATACTCGAGTCTTTTTAGTAGCATTTGGATATCTTTCAATTTAATACCCCATCTCTTGAGAAAGGTTTCTTCTAACTGGTCCGTAGATGTGATGTTAGCATCAGGGAGATCGTCATACCATTCTCTAGCATTGCCATGAAGAGTGGCAAAGAAAAGTTTCATTGCCAAATCCTCAGCATCATCATTGATAGGGTGGCGTTGAAAGGAAGCCCAAAAGTCATCCATGTGATTGTCGGCTCTAATCCCATCACTACCAGTGAATCTAGGGAGCCATTTTTCATATCTTCGGGGCATTTGTCGAGGTTATCCCGAGATTTTACTCATGTCTAAGGGTTTGAAATTTCTCGGGTCCCATTGAGAAGCCATGGTTGGCTTTGTCATTAGTGGACTCACTAGATAATCCTTCTAGGGATCATCAAAGAGAAAAGAGGGAATCACCCTTAGTGGAGTCGCGAGGTAAGCTTTGTAAGATAAAGGATTTTGAGGAAAGGCTTACCGAAAAGTGTTGTCTTTGAGGAAAATTGACTCAGTGTTCCCCGACAACGACGCCAAAAATTTATCGCACAATTTGTATTTGCCCAAAGCCAAAGGTAAGTGGATACTAAATTGGCGTAACAATGAGGATGTCCTATCACTGTCACCTTAATAAGACACCTCTTTCTATTTAGGAGTAGTACCCCAGGGGAGACGTCCCCAATGACCTGGGGGTTTGAGAAGGCTAAGGTAAAGTAGGAAGATAGTCCCACCCCTCTCACAGGTCACTTTGAAAAAAAGTTCTAAGGTTTTAACGAGATGAAGCAAAATAATATTTAAGTGTACCTGCCCAAAACAAGACAACAAAAAGAGATGCTATTTGCAAGTACCATATGATGTTAGTGCTTCATAAGATCATAGACTTTTGGAAAAATGAACACGCTGATATAAAACTGAAGCAATACAAATATTTATAACAACAATGTATATTTAGCAACAACTACACAATTATGCCTTAGTAATGCTTCAAGAATGACAACAAATAATAGCCTAAAATTGACAGTATGATAATAGATGTCGGAAGCAATAAAGGCAATGTATAATCAACTTTTAATCTTGCTTTTAGGATGAATTTGCTGCTGTTATAGATGGTTGTAGCAATCTTTTGCAACAACAACAAATTAGTTAGTGAGTTAGTCTAATCTAGAGTTAGTAAAAGTATTAAGGAAGATGGTTTAAGAGTTTGTTTGGCCAATCGATCACTTGCAAGGTGTGTACTAGTGCCTTTTAGGGTAATGGAGTCAAAGTTTGCAATGACAATTCTTAGAGGAAAACACAAATGATAATAGATGAACTAAAGGGAAGGGTAAGATAATTGAGGTGTTAGTAACCTATGGCCTCAGTATCTAAAAACCCTAGAAGGAAAAAATGCTAGAAAGTAGGTAACCCTAGGCCCTAGCGATTTCCTTCTTCCTTAGATCAAGCTTGAAATAAAATATGTGAAGCTAGTGAAACAATGCTACTAGAGTGCTACAAAGGTAGGGCTCTAGTATATTCTTTAAAGGAGATGTTTTCTAGCAAAAACAAGTAGGTGAAACATTATAAAGAAAAGGACAATAACATGTGCTTTTCCCCTAGGATTTCAAACTAGCAATTTCATAATCTTAGAAATAAATAAGCAAATGTACTATAACCATTCAAAATAAATGAAGAATTACAAATTTTACTTACTTCATCAAGAATAATCTAGACACAAAACCCTAGTTGAAGACCTTCCACCATGAAAATGCCAAAATGTACACTAGTTAATTTCAGTCAAGTACCCTTAAAGAGGGCCGAATTTCAGACCTCACACTTGTGTGAGTGAAAGATGAAACAATGAGATTCTTAAATCTCTATTTATACAATAATAATGACCTTTAATTACAATTTAGGTCAAAAAAAGTCGACATGGCCAGTTTACATCAAAAATCCAGTTTTACACAAAATTAACAATTCAAAACCCTAATTTGTCTTTAGGGATGACATCATGCCCCTCTTAGGGTGAGGTTAGGCCCCATCATGGAACGATAGGCCTCAAAAGTGAGACGTTAGGCCTCAAAAGTGAGACGTTAGGCCTCAAAAGGCCACAAAAGATGCCACACGTGCCAACCAAGTCGTCCTCATGCCAAAACCCTAATTGGATGGCGTCAAGGCTCAATATGATGATGTCATGGGCCTTCAAGGGTCAACATCATGGTGGAAGGGCAAGACCCCCCTAGGTCTAGGCCTGCCAAGGTGTCTCTGGTGGAACGTCCTTCTCTTTGTCTGATGCAAGCCTTTGGTGTTGCTCTGCCCCTGGATGGGGTCACAACATCCAACTGGTGGGCTTTTAGCCCCATGGAGGTCCGAACTGATCATCTCCCCATATGTACCTGTCCGTCGGGCATGGTCCTGCAACAACAACAAGTATGCCCTCCATGGGCTCATAAGTCACATGGATCATAGCAATGCCAATCACATCTAATAATCAAGTTACCCAAATATGTGCATCAAACCCCCCTTTACCCAGACAAATGCTCAAAGACGTTATGCAATTTAAGAAGCCAAGTTTGGGGAGGGTCTCAGGATGTCCTATTGGGCTAATTTTCTTCAGGTTTGGGGTGTTTCCCAGGTGAAGACCAATCTAGGTCATGTAAATGCATGAGATGGTGTAGGGAATGTGCCTATGTAGAGGGCGATCTGCATGTTGTCTTGGATGCCATTGTTTCCTATCCCATTCAATGCCTTGTACTCTTTGTCTTATTGCCTTTTTTTTTTAAGAGAATAGTTGAAGGACACTGTCCCGACGTGGTGACTAGTGGTGATAGCGTTACCCATAAGCATTTCACGAAAATGAGAAGGCTGGCTCGTGATGAGAGCCCCTTTCTCGTGGTTATGCCACCAAGAGCCACTACCCTGGTTTGGTGACCAGATGGTTGACAGTGTCATACCGCTACATGCCCATGGACCTAATAGGTCGGCTCATGATAAGACCTCCTATCCACCAACTAGACCTTGAGTTTTATTTTATTTTCGGGTCCCCTTTTCTTGTTGAGAAGTTATTTATTGCTTTCTTAGGAATCCTTGGGTGAAGCATCTCAAGGTTTCATTTTTGCTTTTAACTTTTGCCAGCTACTTTTACCCTTTGGGCCTTTAGCCCCTTCTTCCCACAAGGCAAGGTACAACCCCTACTAGCTTGGCAAACCTAATGCTCGAACCAATGTAGGGGAACGATGAGAGGGATAATGATGAAAAGTGGTAAGTATGGAAGGAATGGATGATGACCTTTCATAGACCCAACCAGTGGCAACTCATCCCCAAGGGAACCAACTTACTAGGCCACTCTGTCATTCCCCGCAGGTATGGACAAGTTAAAGAGCATAATTTCTAAGCAAACGTCATGAAACAAAAGAGAATTCAATGCACATATTCAAATGTTTTGAGAATCAGAGTGACACATACCATGATACCCATACTCATTACCTCATGTAGCAAGACCCACTGCTACTTCAGAATCAGGCCGATGGGATGGATGCTACTGCTGCTGATAGATATGAGGCGTTGAAGAAAATATGGGTTGTGCAGGGCCAACCTCAAGTCATATGGCTCTCGATACTCCATGCCTAGGACCTGTGGGCCTTGAGACATAATCTCCTTATATATCCCCAGGATAAGAGATAACAAGCTGAACAGGTGAATATCCTAATGTGGGCTCTCCCATACATTGCCATGTTTTCTTGGGTAACAGATTTACTTCAAATCCTAAATCTAGTATAATATCCCGCATGTTGAACTCTCCAATGTTGACATTTAGTCTGAATTCTCTGCTTGTTCTCCTCCTTGTATGCAGATGATTAACTGTTTTTTGCTCTAGCTTCCCCTTTACCTCTGTGTTACTTCTTTCTACCATATTTTGTAATTCTTTAACAGATGATGGATCATATAGTAGTTTAACACAGGATTGCAGAAAAGCCTTTATGTTACCTACTTGTCCTAGGGGTTGTGCTTCATTAGTGTGGTCCAACGATGAAGGCATCTCATATGTTGGTATGTCTTGAGTATGCTGCACAATTGATGTAGGTGCAATGTCTAGTTTTCTTGAATGTTTTCTTTTCATTCTGCGCATCAAACTGCTTCTGTGGTTCAACATTCTTCTTCACCCATTGGTGTTGTGTTGGATCTTGTCTTACTACGTCATCTCTTGTCGTAGCTCCTCCGCGCGTAACGATGTTGATATTTCTTCCATCATCCCTTGCTTCTGTAGAAATCCATTGAACATTCTGATTGTTCTAATTCCTCTTTTCTTGGATCTTCCCCAATAGTATTAGACAATGTTCTGTGTCATGATTTGATGCACGACAACACATACATGTCGCAGGTGGAAGTGGACATTCTCTCGCATAGTGTCCTGGTTGTTGACAGTTATGGCATACCACCGATCCTCTGCCTCTTCCAAAGCCTCCTCTACCTCGTCCTCCACCTCTGTAGCCAACTCGATCTCCTCGTGAGGCGTTGTGCCGAGGCACTTGATTATACTACGCAAGATTATACTGCGGCTGCGTGATATTGTATTGTGGCTGCAAAGTGTTATATTGTTGTGGCTCAGTGTTATATGGGGTTGGTACTTGGTTAAATTGTGGTGCAACTTGCCCTGTCATCATTTATGCCTACACCCTATAGGTGTCTGTTGTTCTTTCCCTCATCAACTCCATTGTCTTGCAATCTTTGTCATCATGGCCCACTGACTTGCAAAAGTTGCAATATGAATTCTTAGGCACTGTCTGGTATTTCTGCAGCATTGGACAATGATATGGATCATGCCCTTGTGTCTTACAGATCTCACACCATAGTCCTCCTGATGGCAAAGGGTTTGGCAGTCTTGTTGCCATGTACTGCGCGAAAGTTGGGCATTCATTCTTGTGGTGTCCTTCTTTCCTACATGTGGTACACCAAACATCTTCTCTTTTGTCCTTACCCCTGTTCTGGTTCAGTTGAAATTTTGAATTCTTCAGATCCTCCTTCAGCTCCTCTATTGTTGGATATGTCCTCTAATATTGGTTCTCTTCTAGTTGTAAGGCTGCCTGTAGAGCCTCTGCATGAGTTTGAAACTTATGTTGTCTCAAAGGGTATTTCAAGTGTGGTAGCACGGAATTCACAAATAGATGTGTATGTTGCATATCTGTCATGACATACTTCAACTTTCCCTTCAATCGTTTGAATCTCTAGTTAATCTCCCAAAGAGATTCCCCTGGTTTCTGTCTGATCTCTATCATCTGATTCATGAGATAGGTTTCTGGAATTCATCTATCAACAACTTCTTGATGTCTACAATCGTTTTGGTTGTTCCTGGTGGATTGTTTGTAGCTAAGCTCATGTACCAATCTAGTGCGCGGTCTCTTAGTGTGATAGCTAACTGTGCAAGTTTTGTATCCTCATCTGTGATCTGATTTTCTTTCCAGATCTTTTCACAGATGAACAAGTGCTTCTCAGGGTCCTCAGATGCCTCTCCCTTAAATTCTGGTAACTTAATGGTGGGATCATGTCCTGCCATCCTGGATGATGAACTACTACCTCCGTGTGGTGTAGATCCTTGACTAATGCTTCCTGAACTGGCTCCCCCAGTTGTTTCTCCCTGTGTAGATGTATTTCCTGCTGTGTTTCTTCCACTGAAATTTGGTTTTCTAAACGGTGGTGTTCTTTCGGGTGTATTGGTCGCACATGGGTTTATGGGTTCCACACTGACATTGATATGGATAGGAGTTTTGCCTTTGGTTCATGTCTTTGGATCTGTTGCCTTCCTTTCATATGTCGTGCACAAGATTTCCTCAATATGCTCCACAGCCTGGAGATCCTCTACCTCTTCTTCATCACTTGCCAAGCCTTCCCTCTCGGCCATGGCTCTCTTCTTATTGTTCATCTTGTATTGGTAGGGTGCTCCACTGTGTGTTCGTCCATATGTTGCCATGATCTACTTGATCTGGTCTTCCTCTATCATGATTAGGTCCAAGGCCTCCTCCTTTCCCTTATCCATCTCTTCCTCCATTTCTCCGACTCTTGTCAGTGCTTCCCCCCTTCCCCCATGTACGCGGGGAAGTTTAGCTATCTGATGCTATTGTCATTACACCTTTGTTATACAATAAAACCTTGATGGAAGTATATAGCGATCTGATATACCTATCTCTAGGTTCCTTCAGGAATCCTTGCTTTGCTGCGCTGTAAGACTTCGCAACATCTACTGCAAATTCTGTGATAAATCTTGCAACAATGTTGTCTAACCATAAATCTATTGCACGTGTAAATTTATTGTCAACTTGTTGTAACTGCGCGATCTTCACAGAGTTCCACTCTAGCTGTCTGATCTGATTTGTAGGGTGGTTGTCTTTCAACCTCAATATCCACTCCTGCAACACATGCGGGAAATCACAGAAAAATACTTCATGCAAGTCGCTAAATACATACTTGTCCAAATATTTGCGCGGTGTTAACTTCAGGTTTCTATTATCTTTCTGCGCAAATTCCAACCCGTTTGTTTTCAACCAGCTCTCGATCTCCACCTTCGTTGGGTTCCACGGTCTAAACATCCCCTTTATCTTCTCATTCTTTTTAATGTTTTCTCACTAGATCTGACATTCTTTTCACGATTCTTTAACATATCTCATTCACTCAATCCCATTCTGTTCCAACCAGCAACAAAACCATTTGTTGGTTGTTCATTCCCTCTTACTACCATTCATGGGTTGACCCAGGTTCAGATCTACTATAGTTTCCAACAAAACCCCCTAAAACTATCGACCCTCCCGGGAAACCAGAAGGCAAGACAACGCACATAATGCACTACACAGTCTCACCCGAGATAGTTCTTATGGATGGCTACAACACTCAGGTGCTTGCAACTTAGGACTGAGTGGGAATCTGGGATTACACTTTGTGATCTTCATTTGTTACTTTAACATTCAATTTATATTGAATAATCTATCATTCTTATTCATGCATGTAAAATACCTGATCTAACTAAGTCATTCATGCATTTGTCTAATATCTAATCATTGACAATAAAGGAAATACACAATATTCAATTGCATAACACATGATCTACCGTGGTTCACCCCCTCTTGGGCTATGTCCACAAAGAGTTGGTTGCTCTGCTATTTTATTATGGTGTCTCCAAAACTACAACGCCACACGCATTATAACTCTCCATCAAACAGGTTGAGATCTACGATGAGGTGGACTAGATCACACTAGGCTCCTTAGGCTATGATCTAACCCTCAAGATCTACCTTATTTCTTCTCCTCAACTCAACAACTTATAAAATGAAATCGGATTTTATAGACATTTAGTCTTCGAACAACATAGTAACAATCACCAACCCTGACCTAGATCTCCTAGGTACCTATTTATACATGTTTTTGGCTTACCAACCATTACATTCTTTTACCAAAACCCTAACACTAGCATGGTTTGGTCTTCTTGCATGTGTGCCTTGCATGGTTTCCTCCTCTGCATGCACGTTTACCTTACATGTGTTGCTTTTCCTGCCAGTTGTCTTTTCCTTCTTTGTGCTTTATTCTCCAAAATTAGTCTTTACTCCAAAATGGGCTTGCGCCCAACATAACCTATGGTTGGGTGGAACGTCCTTCTTCTGCATCCACTTGGTGGATAATTCCTGTTAAATTTAGAGCTGCTATTAAATTCTTTTCAATTTACTAGATAATAATAGCATAAGTAGGATCACCGAAAGAAACACAATCAAAAGGTACACAACATTTATCCTCGAAAACCCTCATGGGAGAGAAAACCCAACAAAAACTTCCTTAATATAGATTGCCAATACAATGGCAAGATAATAAACCAAACACTAGAGAATATCCAACACTGAGAAATGCGTATCTCTCTCTCTTCTTCTTCTACCAACAACTGCAACTTCCTTCAAACTTGCACACTAGATGAGTGACTTGAGTGAGTGTGAGAATGAGGCATCATCTCTCCTATTTATACTAGCTGCTAGGCGCAAGGGTTGTGTCTCTTCACCAAGTTGGGCCGACTTCTTCAATTAGTGGCTAAAACCACTTTAATTAGCCCTCGAGGCTGACTTCTCAATTAGCATCATTTAATTAGGGTTTGACCAATCCACAAAAGGGGATTTGGTCATATACAAAGCCCGACATGATCAATCCACAAAAGGGGATTGATCTATTTAATAATAACTCAATAATAAGTAGAATATACTTCACAGTTACAATATTTCAACACTCCCCCTTAACAAGAAGGGTATTCTACAATACAACATTATCAGGAGAGAGAGACAGGGTAGCAACATCAACAACATCTGGAACACTGATTGGCATATCTATAAATCATTGAAAGTTTTTCTCAGGATCAATAACATCATCATTCACAACATGGAGCTGGAGTATCATCATCATCATCATCATCATTCACAACATGGAGCTGGAATGGCATCATCATCATTATTCTCTACATCAACATCAATTAGTATAACACTAATACAACATCATCAATCAGTGAAAGACTGATACATCATCATCAATATCTTGTACATGACGCTGAAGTAGGAACATCAACATCATCTTCAGCATGAAGCTGAAGTAACATCATCATCATCATCTTCATCATGAAGCTGAAGTATCATCATCATCATCTTCAACATAAAGCTGGAATAATAACATCACCAACACAAGGCTGGTACTCCAACATCAACAACACGAGGCTGAGACAACAACATCATCAACATCATCAACACGAGGCTGAGATACCAACATCATCAACACGAGGTTGAGCTAACAACATCATCACAACACGAGGTTGGAGCAACATCATCATCATCATCATAGGGCAACATAATGAGGCAGGTGTATCAACAACATTTTGTGGTACTTTGATAGTCCCTAGGGATCTTCCCAGGAATCATAAGATTCCCTAGAATATAAAATCCTAACAGAGGTACCACGTGGTACTCTAACAGACCGTCTTTACCGGACCTTCGAGATCTTCCCAAGAATCATAAGATTCCCTAGGATTTTAAAAATCCTAACGAAGCTACCACTACTGACTACAACTAGCATATACATGCACATGTACTCTGATAGACCATCCTTACCAGACCTTCGAGATCTATCCAGGGATGATTAGTCCCCTAGGATATAAGATCCTAACTGAGCTACCTGTTGTTGGACATGATACCATATTATCATTAGCATCACTCCCCCTTTCGAGGGAGGTCCTTTCGGACTATACCGAGCTTGTCTCGAAAGTATTTAAACTTTACACGAGACATAGGCTTTGCCCACACATCTGCAACCTGCTCATCTATGCCAACATATTGGAGCTTAACAACTCCCCTCTGCACCATATCACGAATGTAGTGATACCGTATTTCTATGTGCTTCAACTTGCCATAGAACACATGGTTCTTCTTCATCTGTCAAAAATTCATCATCTACATATAGTGGCAACATCACTGACTCATCATTCATAACCTTGAGGTAAAGGTTAGAATCAACTTTACTCTTGGTAAAGCCCAAGCTCGCCAGGAAACTGTCAATTCTACCATATCAAGCTCTAGGAGCTTGCTTCAACCTGTACAGAGCCTTCTTCAACCTACAAACTTGAGTCTTTCTATCTTCAACTTCAAACCAAAATTTCACATTACATTGTACCATCCTGGTACACTTGCTTCAACTCCAACTTAATATGCACAATCATGTGCTAGGTCTATGTGCTTTCTGCAAAGCACTATCTGTCTCACTACCTGAGAGTATGTTCTCTACTCTCTCTGCAACTGTTCCTCTGGAGCTGGGATCCTGCACCTGTAGCTGCTCTGAAGCTAAGAATGGCTGCTCCATTCTCACTGTGACTGCTGAAATCTGAGAGTAGCTCCTCTACTTCATCACGACAACAACTTCATTTTAAACTGAGAGTGGCTCAATAATTGATACTGAAGATAACTCTTCTCCTTTCATCGAGGTAACTCTATATGCTATTGTAGTCATGTTTCCATGGCCCCACTAATGTACTGCAACAACTGCCACTCAATTTTAAATATGGGGATTGCTCCCCCTACA
This sequence comes from Picea engelmannii, assembly GCA_009831015.1. Taxonomy (NCBI): domain Eukaryota; kingdom Viridiplantae; phylum Streptophyta; class Pinopsida; order Pinales; family Pinaceae; genus Picea; species Picea engelmannii. The sequence goes on along the minus strand of ML813780.1, from coordinate 276,463 downwards.
TCTCATACTATATATGAATCATGGTTGTTCTGGTTGTCTTCATGAATACTAGAACTATTTCTTCAATTATTGTAGTGTCTCGTTATTGTCTTCTCTCTCTTGTTGGGAGAATCCTCTAGACACAATTCAGTCTTTGTACATCTACAACATGCTTGATCTGTTAGATCAATCTTGGAAGTCAACACTGACTTCCCTTCTAGTCTCACGAAAAAATCCATATCCTAGTCTTTCTGACTGGATTCCTTCTCTATCACTAAATCAAGCAAATCTTTCCAGGAGATTTCATATCTCTTAGAAGTCTATGAAGCTACGGTCTAGTCTTCTTATGGCATCTGTCTCCCAGTCCTGGAAGAGGTCTCTTCATCTGATCCTTTTTGAGACCAGGCTTACTCTGAATCTTGATTTCTTCTGAGTCTACAAGGACTTCATCATCTCTTACAGGATACACTTGGTGTTGAATACCAAGTCTTAATATGAAAAGCTAAGTCAAACTTCAAATGAGTTCAACTTCCTGTCAATGTGGCTTCATTATCCTTTGAACAAGTCTACTTGTGAGTTCTTGTTCTAATGTTCGGTCATCTTTGGAGCCTTCTACTCCTTACAATCAATTTCCATATGAGATACTTTGGATCTCAAAAGATAGCTGCTTCTTCATCTTCTTTGGTACATGAATGTATATGGTCATGTCTCATCTAATTTGTTGCCTTCTGCAACCTTCACTATAGCTTCATTAGGGTTATCACCCGTGACCTACCCGGAACAAGATCAACAAAAAAAAGAATAATACTCTTTATAATAATAAAACAACCGTGAGAACAATCATCACAATAGATCCTTTAGAGCTATTACTTGTGACTTACCTGAAACAAAGATCAAAAGTAAGAAATACAATACAAAATGAGATCAACACTCTTCTAGTGTTGTGATCAAACGTTCCTCCATGGTAACCTGGAATCAACACAAGAGGTTTCTCCTTGAGGAGATGTTAGTTGTATCTGGTAAATGATTACAATAAGCATTTATCTCAATGTGCTCACATGCTACCAAGTATAATACTTTTCAAAGACTGCGACATCAACTATGGTGTTTACTTGTAATGAGGTAGTTATCAACTTGTAATGTGCAACTTTGAATCTTATCAACTTAATCAATCAAACCTGGAACCTCGAGTCTTGTCCTCAAGAATGAGTGTGTTGCTTTTCTTTCAAGTCTCCTTCACTCAAGATGACAAGTGCTTTCTTCAACTTGTCCTCTGTACTAAGACAATATGCTATCTTGACATAAGTCTAAGTTAGAGAATACAATCTAATCTCAATCTAATACCTTGTCTTTAATTTGACCAAGGGTTAGTACGATGTTCATAACTTCAACATACAACCTAGATGTCAAGATAATGTCATGAATAGATGCATATAAAATGATCAAACCCGAGGTGCATTATTCCTCTGAATGTGTTGAATCTGAGATCCTTCTAGATCTATGCCAAAAGATCCCTTCTCCTGCAAGTATATTACCCTTTAGAATAATAATGCATTTTAAACACATGTAAGTACATACCTCTGACAATATCTTGCTAGGGTAAGGTGCACTAGGACAATAACACAACAGTCCCAACACTTCACAAAAACTTTCACTGCAACTAGTACTGCAGCTAATGCTGGCACTGCAACTTGTGTTGCCACTGACATGAAGGAACTGGCACTGCAACTGCAACTGATACTGCAACTGCAACTGGTATTGCAACTGTAACTGCAACTGGTATTGCAACTGCAACATTAACTTAGGGTTTTATGAGGAAACCCTAATTTTTCAACTTTTAAATTTTGGAATTCTGATCCAGGGACTAGATGCGCTGGGCTGGAGCAGTCTGTTTACAAAAAATTCAAGTTTTACCCCTTAAAACTTGACCTGCACATTTTGGACTGGTACTTCTGGTATTGGTTTTGGTTTCCTGGTACTAGCCAAAAACTAGGGTTTCACTTTTCGAAGGTTCTGGACATTAAATAGGTGCGCTCAAGGTGCCAATAAGTTTGCTAGGCTAGGGCACACTTCCCTAGATAGTTTTTAGGCTGAAATTATCTTCCAATAAAAAGCCCTAATTTTCTTGTACGACAACAATGACGTTTTTGGTTACCCAATGAAAGGTGCTCTATTGAGTCAAGCTTTGAAAACATGTTAAATTTAGAGCTGCTATTAAGTTCTTTTCAATTTACTAGATAATAATAACATAAGCAGGATCACTGAAAGAAACACAATCACAAGGTACACAACATTTATCTTAGGAAACCCTCATGGGGGAGAAAACCCAACAAAAACTTCCTTAATATAGATTGCCAATACAATGCCAGGATAATAAACCAAATACTAGAGAATATCCAACACTGAGCAATGCGCCTCTCTCTCTTCTTCTTCTACTGACAACTGCAACTTCCTTCAAGCGTGCGCACTAGATGAGTGACTCGAGTGAGTGTGAGAATGAGGCATCATCCTCTCTTATTTATAATAGCTGCTAGGTGCTAGGGTTGTGTCTCTTCACCAAGCTGGGCCGACTTCTTCAATTAGTGGCTAAAAACACTTTAATTAGCCTTAGGGGCCGACTTCTCAATTAACATCATTTAATTAGGGTTTGACCAATCCACAAAAGGGGATTTTGTCATATACAAAGCCCGACACGATCAATCCACAAAAGGGGATTGATCTATTTAATAATAACTCAATCATAAGTAGAATATACTTCGTAGTTACAATATTTCAACAATTCCCAAAAAGATAAATGTTCATGACGTACTTGTGATTATGCTAAATTAGAGGTGTTCATGTCATGGATTATATTAGTTTCCAGTTTGTTCAGTTATTTGTAAATTTAAGTCAACATTTTAAATTTATGGTGTCATGGTGAGTGAATGGTTTAACTATATTGTATAAGTATGCATTATAGTGCTTGCATATGTTAATTCATTAATAGTAGGGCAATGAGGAAAGGTATCCAAACAAGAAATTCAAAGACATGGTATTAGAGCAACAAATTTTGACTGAAAATTGGTGGTTTCAAGAAGTACCTCATCCTCAACAGTGCAATGAGGATATTGAGTATGTTACAATATGGTATCGAAGTTACTGGTTACAACACTGGGGCTATATGGACCAAAATTTAGTTTGTACATGATGGAATTATAGTTGTATATGAAGTGTTTAGCAAAATGTTCTCATGAGAAGAATTTGGGAAAATGTGTAATGTTCCGAAGCCAAGAGCCTAAGAACATTGCGTTTTTGCATGAATTTTAAACTTTTTCTTGTTGTGGCATTTCGTCAAACACTTTGCTTACTATGGTCCTTTAGGTTGTGCTTAGGGTTATACTGATGGTTTATATGTGTATTTGTAGCAACATATAAGAAGATAAAGCAATGAAACATACCACAACCATATGCAAGATCAACAATATGATAGACAATCCAAAAATGATTCAGATCTGATTTTTATTCATAATAATAAGAACCTGATACAAGGATGATGTAGCTCTGGAATGCTCAACAGATGGATCCAATAAACATAATAGAAGCTGCTACAAAATGCTCCCGGGAAGAAGATGAAAGCTTGCAAAGGCTGGATACACGATGAAGACCAATACAAGAAGATAGATGGGCCATATGAAGTGCCAAACCCCTAATGCTGGATAATGCTACGTCTTGCTGGAATGATGAATAGCCTCAATAATTTATCCTGACTGAAGGAAGTCTCCAAATGACCCCAAACTGAGTAGAATGATAGATCGTGTTATTGCAAGGACAACCCAAGTGCTAAAATCCTCAAATTCCCTCTCAAACCCCTAGATCTAACTTCCCTCCAAGGAATGGTGCGCCCCCCTGGATGGCTGAAACCCTAGATAATTCGGCCTCCCTCCTAGAGGCCTCCAAATGCTCCACAAAACCACTAGAATGATAGATCGAGGCTCGATTACCTCCTTGGTGAAGTCCCAAGCGAAATGGTGAAGATCTGATCTATCAAATCACTGAAATCACTTTCTGAAGTGTGCTCCTCTCCTCCAATTCGTCCAATGCATCTAGTAAATCAAATGGTACATAAAACTCCTCCGGAGTGCACTAGATCTAATGGCCAAGACCCTGCAATGAAAACCCAGGTGCTAGAATCTCCAGAAGCCCTGCCAATCACCTGGAATGAACTTCCCTCAATGGATGGTTCGCCCCCCTTGCTGGAAACCCCCAATGGTGCGCCCTCTCTCTCTTCCTATGCTTGTGGCTGGTGTAGAACCCTCATGCACTGAGTAGATATGAACTAGAATGGTGTGGGGGAGTATTGCATCCTCGAGACCAAGCTTGGGACAAGCTAGGTGGAATCTTTCACCACTGAATCGTCCTCTAGGGTTTGTTAAGTCAAAACCCTGAAAACCCCCAAGGTATGGGATCACTAGCTAGAAGCCAGATATCAAAAGATAATCATACATGAATGAGAGAATAGAGGCCCTTGCCTCTCTTTTATACTTCCTGCTCACCTTGTCCCTCCAAAGTGACTTTTACTTTATTAATTATTAATTAATTCATTAAATCACTTTAATTAATTAATTAACCTTTTTACCTATGAAAAACACCTTATCTCTCCTTGTGGATTCCATGGCCACTGAAAGCCACTTTTCATCATCCTATCCTGTAGTGTTGTTCCTCCCGATTCCAGTGAGCTATTACACTGAGAGGTTCCTCCAAGTATTGTGCCCAAAATGACCTCTTCAGTGAATTTAATTAACCTATAGCTCAAAATACTCAAAATCATGGAAATCGTCTGAATGCAACGAAACCAAAGCCAATCTATGTAGAATGGATCATAATGATGAAATAGGATGAGAGATGCAAGCCAGACCCCAAAATATCCCTCAATAGCTCTTATACTCGCTATAATATCCATTTGGCTACTCTGGTCATTATAACACCATGTGATACCCTAATGTCCCAAAGTGGGGACATTACAAAATGTGTGGAACCCTGCAATTGGCTCTAATTCTCAAATTGGAATATTGTTAGAGTACATTGATAGGTTAAAGAATTATAATTGGTGTAAATCATAGATTGTTGAGTTCACTTCCATGGAAAATTGAGTAAAAATGAAATTTGTAGGCTAATTGTTTGGTAAAATGCCCATGAGGAGGAAGGACTATATAGAGCCATAATTGAGAATTCTTGGTTTTAAATACTTGAATGGTATCTTCTGATAGAGCATAGGGTTGAATTGAAGCGATTGAAGAAGTTTGTAAAAACACAGAGTTCAACTCCATGTTAAAATTGGGGCAAGATTGTGAAATAGGTGAAAACACCCTATTTCAGAGGATGATAGAAGTTAAATTGGCCATAGTGGCATCGAATTGGTTGGCAATAGGGTCAAATTTTCCTTAGAGGAGAAAAAGAATTTGATTGGGGGGTTGAATTAGAGAACTCATCCTTGTAAGCTTCATGGTGCCACATGTCCAGTGGAAAAAAAATCAGAGAGCCATAACTTTCGGCTTATAAGTCCAAATTGGGTATGGGTGTAGTCATTAGAATGCTAATTCAAAGGGGAATAATTTTGATGGCTTATATTTTGGAGACGTGCTTAAGAATTCTTGAAAACTTGAGACAAAAGAGGGAAATAGCCTTGATTTGACAAAACTGATGAAGTGCATAATTACCAACATTCGAAAGAAAATGCTATAGACCTGTAATTGAGAGTATCTAACAATTTTATTGGCATGCACACTTTCTGTAGAGTTAGATCTACAACAAGGACAAGTAAAGAACATAATTGAAGAATATTATTCAACAAGATACATGGAAGATGAACACAAACCTTACATCAATGAATAAGAAGTTAGAGGCTTGAATATCAACATAGAAGCAATAGAGTCTAACAAACACAGAAAGAGAATGGAGTCATTATCGTTGGTAGAAACTATAAGGAGCTTGAAGATGGAGGCACATGGTTGATAATGAGAGGATGCTGAAAGTTCAAGAGAAGAAAAATCAACAAAACACTTCACTACTCCAAAGCTTAAATTGTTTGCAAAAGAAAATGAAGAATGGATCGGGTTCAAGGTATGAGGAAGGAGGTAGAGTGCATTCAAGAAGAAAAAACCATGGAAGATCCAGGCACTCAAGAAGTGGTGCAAGAACTCAAAGGCATCATCACTCACCAACACATTCAATGAGGAATCCGTATGCATCTGAACAATCATAGAGAAGCCTAAAAAGTGTCCCCATTCTGACATCAAAGGAGAAGGTATGAGAAAAAACATTTGCAAGGAGAGCTTAGGTAGATCAAGCCACCAACCTTTGATGGTGAAAACAAGATAGGAGAAAACACTGAAGCTTGGTTGTTGGGAATAAGAAAGTACTTTTAGTTGCATAATTTTTCATCCAATCTAGAAGCTAGAATCATCGTGTACAACCTACAAGGAAAAACTTCCATTTGGAAGAACCAACTGAAGCAAGTTAAGCACATCGAGGAAGCAGTTCGAGAGTATTTACATGAATGGTATATTTTTGAGCACTACTATGACAAGACGATGTAGGAATTCTTTGAACTCAAGTTAGGAAATATGACCATGGAAGAATATGACAAGAAGTTTTTGGAGATGTTGAGGTATGTTAGCTATATTAAAGATGATAATGAAAAGTTATAGAGGTTCCTGAGTGGGTTATCTGCATTCTACAAAGATAAAATTCAATTTGATGAACCGAAGACTCTTGAAGATACAATAAGGAAGGTCGAATACTTGTATGACCAGACCAAATGTGGCCACTTGAGGCAATATATTAATGCAAAATAAAAATATTTTACAAGAGAGTTTCTCATAATTGATCATCATCAAATGACCCTCCATGCTCTTTAATAGAGATCATGGACCAATCGGGTGTTAAGCCACAGATCAATGTAGTCATTAAGATCGAGGAGAATATGAGCCGTCAGATCACTCTATGTTTAAAACATATCACGATTGTTGGATTACATAACTACAAATGCATACTAAAGAAAGACACTTTTACCTAAAGACACTTTAGACCAAGTTGATCTTAACTAACTCCTAAGTGTTTAAATATCCTAACATCCCCCCTTAAGAACAACTTGAGATAGGATTGAAGGATTTACAAATGTGACACAATAGGAGAAGGAAGGAGGCATTGGAGCCTATCCCTCCTTAATGACAACTTCCTGAACTCCTAACATAGATTGAAGTTGGGAAAACTTTGCTTATGTAAGAGACTTTGTGAAAATGTCTGCAACTTGATCTTTTGTAGGGAAAAGGAGCACTTCAATAACTCGATCATGAATGAGCTTTATGATGAAGTGCATGTGTAGATCGATGTGTTTGTTTCCCTGATGTTGAACTGGATCTTTGGTGAGCTTGATGGCACTCTGATTGTCGCACCTGAGGGTGGTCGGATGCTACTGCTGGAATCCAAACTCTGAAAGGATCTATCGAAGCCACAATGATTTTTGACTTGCATTAATTGCTTCTTGGTACTTTGCTTTTGCAAAAGAAAGAGCATTAACCTGCTATTTCTTACAATCCCATGTGATAGGTCTGGAACCAAGGCTGAAAACATAACCCACAGTAGGCTTTCGATCATCCGGGTCATCGATCTAATCTGAATCAGTGAAACCAACCAACAAAGGAGTCCCCCATGAACTGTAATGTATCCCAAATCGACTTGTACCTCGAACATATTGAAGTATCATTTTAGCTGCTTTCCAATGGCTTTCATTGGGTGTTTGCATATACTGGGCAACAAGAACAACAACAAAAGAAATATCACAGTGAGTATGAGTCGAATATAAGAGGCCACCAAATAATTGACGGTACAAAGTGGCATCAACTTCAAGAGTAGCACAAGTGGCAACAAATTTGACTCCAGACTAGAACATAGAACGGGTTGGTTTAGAATTGTTGAAATATTGTAACTACAAAGAGTATTCTATTATTATTGATGTATTATTCATTAGATCAATCCCCTTTTGCAGATTGGTCAAACCCTAATTGTAATAGGCATAATGAGAAGTTGCCCCCTAGATTAATTAAAGGTGGTTATAACCACCCAGAATGAGAAGTTGGCCCTGCTAGTGAAAAGACACTTCCGTTCACACCTGCCAGATTGTATAAATAAGAGAGGCTAGCGCCTCATTTGGACACACACTCAACTCACTTGTTCATCAGAGCGCAAGTTTGGAGCTGCAGTTGGAGAAGAAAGAAGAGAGAGAGAGGCACATTCTTGGGAGAGGACTTTCTGTATTGTTTGAGTTATCTCTTGGTATTGTATTGGCTATCTATATTAAGGAAGTTTTTGCTGGGTTTTCTCCCCCATGAGGGTTTCCCAGGATAAATGATGTGTCTCTTGTGTTTGTGTATTTCTCAATGATCCTATCTATGCTATGGTTATCTAGTAATTTGAAAAGAAACCTAATAATAGCTTAAACCTTAACATGGTTTCAGAGCTAAGTTGAAGATGTTGAAATAATGTAACTGCGAAGAGAATTCTTATTCTTATTGGATTAAATCCCCATTGTGGATTAATCATGTCATTATTATTATTATTGTTATTAGATTAATCCCCATTGTGGATTAATCATGTCGGTAATTGAATAAGGACCAAATCCCCTTTTGCGGATTGGGCATCGGACAATTACAAAGTGCTGAATAAGAAGTCGGCCCCAGCAGTGATAATGGAAGGCCCATAATTAATTAAAGGTGGGTTTACCCACCCAGAGTGAGAGGCCGGCCCCGCCAGATGGTGACTCTTCACACGTGCCAGATTGATATAAATAAGAGGCTAGCGCCTCACTTCTAAGACACACTTCACTTGCTCATTATCTTATGAGGCAAGCTGCAATTGGAAGTTGGAGAGAGGAGAAGAAGGGTGGCACAT
>ML813780.1:236059-263574 GCA_009831015.1 Picea engelmannii | reverse complement strand
TGGGTTTTCTTCCCCTAGAGGGTTTCCCAGGATAAATGTTGTGTCTCTTGTGAATGTGTATTTCTCAGTGATCTTGTTCTTATTATGCTCTTATCTAATGAAATGCAAAGAACTATAATAATGGCATAAACATTAACAGAAGAGAGCATCGTTTACAAGAAAAAAGAGAAAAATGTCACTGTTTCCGTACATGCAAATTAGTGCTTTTTATTGAAGAATAATTTCATCCCTCAAACCATCTAGAAGAGTGTGCCCTTCCTCAAGGATCACTTTGGCATCCTCAACACAACTTTTCAGTGGCTAGATCTCCCGGAAAGTGAAACCCTAGTTTTCACAAAGTACCAGAAAACTAGAAGCAGAAGTCCAGAAATCCGCACATCAAATTTGGAGGGGTAAAAGTTGGATTTTCTGAAATCTAACCACACCAGCCTACTCTCCTCAGCCAAGCACACCTCTTGGTAAGTTCAAAATTCAATTCGGAGCATTTTCATTTTTTGGTCATTTTCCTAGCTCCAGGTAAAAGATGTCTGCAAGCACTAAGCTTGTTGACAAGCTAGAAGGTGTGGAAAACTTCCGTTTTTGGAAGTATAGGATTAGACTCATTCTTGAAGAGAATGACCTAGTAAGATTCGTCAAAGAAGAAGTACTAGAACCCACCGATGCTGCAGATAAAGAAAAACACCAAAATGACATAATTAGGGCCAAAATAATCATTGCGGATTCTATCAAAGATCACTTGATTCCTCAAGTGTCTTCAAAGAAGACTCCAAAAGAAATGCTTGAGGCCCTAACCTGATTATATGAAGGAAAGAACATAAACCAGAAGATGAATCTAAGAACTCAACTCAAGAATACAAGGATGCAGAAAGGAGAATCGATCCAGGAATATTTCTCCAGAATATCTCAATTCAAAGAACAACTAGAAGCAATTGGAGATACTAGAGAAGAAGACGAACTCATAATGACAACCCTTAATGGTCTCACAAGACCATGGGATGCATTCATCCAATCTGTTTGTGCAAGAACAAAGAAACTAAAATTTGACAGTCTTTGGGAAGAATGTATTCAAGAAGATTCAAGAGTAGCTAACCGAGAAGCTTTACTATCAAGAGACGAAGATCAAGCCCTAGCTACTCATACTAAAGGAGGAAGAAATAAGTCTTACTTCCAGAAAGAAACTCATAAAGAGTCTCACCCCCAACACAAATTCATACATAAAGAATCTCAACCAAAGAGATTCTAGAAGAAAGGACAAAGAAAAGAAAGAGACTTCTCATCTTACCAATGCTATCATTGTGACAAGATGGGACATATTGCATGACATTGTCCAGCTAGACGAGAAGAATACAAGAGGAAAAACAAGAGGCATCATGTCCATGCAGTTGAAGATGAAGAGCCACCCACAAAGATGATAAGAGAATGAATTGAAGACTATGTCTTAATCTCGGCCCTCTCAGGATCAGTATCACCTAGAGAGGACACTTGGCTCATTGATAGTGGTGCTTCCAAGCACATGACAGGTCAAAGAGATATTCTCTCTTGCCTTTTAGAAAAGAAGTTTTCTCAGAAAGTTACACTTGGAGATGATTATCAATACCCTATTAAGGGAGTAGGAGAATCAAACTACAAGCTTAACTCAGAGACTCCAATGAAGATGAAGGATGTACTCTATGTACCAAGTTTGACAAAGAACCTACCCTCCATATCAGCTTTAGAAAAGAAAGGCTTTAGAATTGCCTTTATAGATAGAGAAGTTCTTATGTGGGCTAAAGGAAAAACCATGAAATAAGCAATCGTTATTGGAAAATAAGAAGGTGGTTTGTATAAGCTAAAGGGTCACTCAGAAGCAGCCATGGCCCACGCCATTGAGAATCCATGTGAACTTTGGCATAGAAGATTAGCCCACATCAACTACAAGGCATTACCGTATGTATGCAAGGCAATCACAGGTCTACCAGAACTCAAGGTTGACCATGAAGGTGTGTGCAATGGATGTGCACAAGGGAAGAACATCAAGAACCCTTTTCCGAAAAGAGACAGTAAAGCAAAAGGAGTCTTAGAACTCATTCATTCATATGTGTGTGGCTCAATGCCATCATCCTCCATCAGTGGGTATGTATACTATGTATCTTTTATTGATGATTATTCTGGTAAAACCTGGGTTTACCTTTTGAAATCAAAAGATTAAGTGTTCAGTAAATTCAAGGAATTCAAAGCCTTGATAGAGAATCTTTTTGAAAGAAAGATCAAGATACTTAGGTAAGATAATGGAGGAGAATACACCTCAAAAGAATTTGTAAGATTTTGTAAAGATGTCGGGATCAAGAGGGAGCTCACCACTCCCTACAATCCTCAACAAAATGGTGTAGCAAAAAGAAAGAACAGAACTATAATGGAAGCAGTGAAGACCACGATTCATGATCAAGATCTTCCTATGTGCTTATGGGCAGAAGCAACAAAAACACCAGTATATGTACAAAACCGATTGTCCCATGATGCACTTGGGTTCAAGACCCTTGAAGAGATGTTCTCCGAAAATAAGCCAGAAGTAAACCATCTCAAAATATTTGGTTGCCCAATATTTGTACATATTCCAAAAGAGAAGAGAACCAAGCCGAACTCTTCAGGAAATAAGAGAATATTTGTTGGATACTGTGAGGTCTCCAAGGCCTTCAGAGTTTATATACCAGGTCACCATCATATTGAGATCAGCATGGATGTGACCTTTGATGAAGATGCAACACTCAAGAAATCAAGAAGATGCTAGCTTGAAGAAGTATATGAAGAGGAACATGTAGCTCCCAGAGTTGCAGAACCAGTGAGGGACGTCATAGCTTCCCCCTGATGAGGAAATTCTAGAAGATCATGACATAGTAGAATTTCAAGAATCTCCCTAAATGACGATCTCTGATAAGAATAAACCAGCTTGGGCAAGGTAAATTATTCAAGATGGAGAGAAGTATGGTGTCCCAGAAGGAACCACGAGACAAGTGAAGAGACCTAAGCCATTCTCCAGTTATATGGCTTTGATGTGTGATCTCTTAGAGAAGGAGCCTACCTGCTTTGAAGAATCCATTCAGAAGAAAGAATGGGTAGATGCCATGACAGAAGAATACCAATCCATTATAAAGAATGATGTATGGGAAATAGTTCTGAGACCGAAGAGCAAGGATGTGGTATCTTCCAAATGGCTTTTCAAAATAAAACAAGTTGCTGATGGAAGTATTGAGAAGTACAAAGCAAGGTTTGTCGCTCGTGGATTTTCTCAAAAGGAAGGCATTGGCTATGAAGAGACATTTTCTCCTGTAGCCAGATACACTTCTATCAGAACCATCATAGCCCTTGCAGCTAAAATGAAGTGGAAGTTACACCAGATGGATGTAAAGACAACTTTCCTAAATGGTGTCATTTAAGAAGAAGTGTATATAGAACAACCTCAAGGATTTGAAGTTGAAGATAGGAAGACTCATGTCTGTAAGTTGAAGAAGGCTATGTACGGATTGAAGCAAGCTCCTAGAGCTTGGTATGGAATGATTGATAGTTTTCTGACGAGCTTAGGCTTTACCAAGAGTAAAGCTGATTCTAACCTCTACTTCAAGGTTATGAATGATGAGTCGATTATATTGCTGCTGTTTGTAGATGACTTATTCTTGATTGGAGAAGAAAAGCTCATCACTGTATGTAAGAAGAAGCTCGCTGCAGAATTTGAGATGAAAGACCTTGGCCTAATGCATTATATCTTAGGTCTTGAGGTATGACATAGTCCAGAGAGGATCTTCCTTAACCAAGGGAAGTATGCAGTTGAAATCTTGAAGAGATTTGATATGTTGGAGTGCAAGTCCATGAATACACCCATGGAAACCAAGTTGAAGCTCCTGGTCGATACTTCGTCAGAATTGATTGATGTTACGCTGTATAAATAGATCATTGGATCACTGATGTATCTGATGAACACCAGACCATATATCTGTTTTGTTGTGAACACCTTGAGTTAGTTTCCGGTAGAACCCATACATGTTCACCTAGTTGCTGCAAAACATGTGATGAGGTACCTTAAGGGTACAATAGATTGTGGTCTTAGTTATGATGGAGATCATGACTTCAGACTGAGTGGGTACACTGATTCAGATTGGGCTGGAAGTGTCTTTGACATGAAGAACACTTCAGGAGGTTGTTTTAGTCTGGGGTCAGCCATGATCTCATGGCAGAGTAGGAAGCAATCAAGCATTGCTCTCAGCACAACGGAAATAAAATACATTGTTGCGTGTTCTGCCAGTTGTGAAGCCATATGGCTTTAGAAGTTGTTGACATGCCTATTTGACCTAGAGATGGAAGCAACCATGATCTTATGTGATAACCAGAGTTGTATAAAGATGACAGAGAATCTTGTATTTCATGACAAGTCAAAACACATAGAGATCAGATATCACTACATTCGTGACATGGTGCAGAGAGGAGCTATTAAGCTCCAATATGTTAGTACAGATGAACAAGTTGTTTTTCTACAAGGGCATTGTAGGCCAAAAACTTGTGAAAAAATTTCACTCTTAAGTTTTAAGAAGTAAACCCAAGTGCGTCTGGAGAAGTCATCAATGAAAGTTAAGTAGCACTTGCACCTAGAGAAAGAAGGAGAAGAAAAAAAACCACACAAATCAATGTGAACAAGCTGCAAAGGGGCGAAGGCATGCCAAGAGGTTTCAAAACTTTCTTGATGATGTTTGTCATGAACACAAACAAGAGACAACACCATTTAAATAGGGATTGAAGATTATTTATTAACGTAGACAAAATCTATCTCTTATAGCCCCATTACATCATTAGACAATATGGGCATGGTTCCCATTCTTTGTTAAATGAACTGAGTCTGTTCCTCTGTTCCACACTGTGAAACCGAACTGGGTGTTCACTTCCTCTATGCTATTTCTCCCGCACACATACCCTTCTCTGTTCCCCCCAAAGAACTGAAAATCCCTTCTTCTCTTTTCTCCCTTCCTCTCTTTTCTACGGTTTCCCTTAGAAGCTGGACCGTTTCGACAATTTAACTTCCTCAATCATTTCCCCAAACATGCGTTGGGAATAAGACAACTATGATGGTTAACTTCTTCAACCGTTTTCAAGTGATTAGTCTTCCATCACTCGGATGGCCCACCGATTGTCACGAAATTCACAGAAGACATGTGGAATGAAGGCCCATCAATTGCCACACAGTCTATATATGACACATGGAGTTACAACACGCATAACCTGGAACATTGGGAGTCACACCACGTTGTAACCCACAACATTGGGAGTCACAACACAATTTAACCCACAACATTGTAATTGGAGTTATAGCACGCCTAGAGTTGCAACACTTGCAACACTGTGTGAGTTGCAACACATTATTATCTGTAGTATTAAACAAAGTTACAACAATGTGGTGTTACAACACGCCTAGAGCTACAACACCCTTATTTCATCCTATCATTACTAATTTGAAATCATAATATTTTTTTTAGTTGATGCTGATAGCCTAAGGCCAAAGATGCTCTTGTATCACTCTTCATTGGGGATCAAAGTTTCTTCTTCAAACACTCTATCCTCATCTTTAATTTCTTCTTATAATGTTTCTTGTAAAGAATTATATTGCCCATCAGACATTATATCAACATCTTCCATGAATTTCCATTTCAAATGAGACTCAAATATTCTCTTGTATCACTCTTCATTGCGAATCAAAGTTTCTTCTTCAAACACTCTATCCTCATCTTTAATTTTTTTTTATAATGTTTTTTGTAAAGAATTATATTTCCCATCAGACATTATATCAACATCTTCCATGAATTTCCATTTCAAATGAAACTCTGTTTGAATGACATACTGTTGAGAAGTCAACAAGAAACATGTGTCTAATTTACTTTTCCCTTAAATAAATTGGACAATAAATATTAATCTATTATCTCATAATTACTTGAATATAATTAACTGAAATGGCAAATCAGTTAACTATGGGAAATTCGAGTTCAAAGGTTGACTGGCAAGATATGGAGGTGACTTGAAGTTGTAACAGAGTTATAAGTGTAGTTATGAGAGTTGTGAAGTAGTTTAACTCAGTGAAGTGAGTTAAGCCCAGTTGTACTAGTTGTAACTGAACTTACACTAGTGAGAGTTCAGTGAATTAATTATTAATTAATTCAAAATCAGTGAACTCACATGCAACTGAAGATTCACCACGGTTAACTACATGCATGTCAGATCCAGTGGAGACCCAATTGAGATAACAGGTGAAAGGGACAATTTGGCTATCAGTTGTGATTTGAGTGAAGTGCACTCATGCAATTACACATGCAGTGGATATGCTCATGAGCATGTGCAAACTAGGCAATTTGAATTCATTGTGAGAATTCTAATTGCAGGGATTGTGCAGAGGAGGCAGGTTGTTTGGAGACAAAAATTAGCACATGTATTTGCTGAGTTTTGTATGACAGTGTGAGACGATTGTATTGTACTGAGAGCTCTTGGATTAGAGTTTTGTATGAGATTATTTCATGATCCATGATATACATAATATATGATAGTGGGGTTTTTAGCTTTACACTTTCCCGGAAAAACTTCTGTGTTATGTGTTCTTGATATTTCACTTTGTGATCGTGGTTTAATTTCCGCAAGATTATTAGTAGAAGTGATTCTATATTTAACAGTGACATATAATTGTTAGATCAGGAGAATTGCAGGAAATACTTAATTTGTATTGAAATTTCTACACACAACCATCCTGGACATTATATCGACATCTTCCATGAATTTCCATTTCAAATGAGACTCTGTTTGAATGACATACAACCATCCTGGGCTTATTACATCATTAATTATACATGATTGATTAATTTGAAGAGGGGAAACACACAACTCACAAGTCTTTGAAAATTTGATGTGTATTTGCATGTACAAATCCATACTCATTATGTTGTAATGGGGATGGTTTGATCCATTTACATAGAGTAACTACCTTTCAGAGAAGATATGTTTCTTCCTCTCGATGATCTTATAGATTTGGCACACAATGTTTTTGAGGAAAATAAGCAACAAACAACTACTATGAGGACCATCGCTCAAGTTGAGTTAACTCATCTTGTAGAAGAGCCTATCACGACCGAAGTCTTCTTGTTAAATTATGCTACTAGGGTAAGCCCAATTTATGATAAGCTAAGAGATAAGTTTGACTTTAACAGGTCAGTGAATGAAAATGTTATATATAATACATTGTTTGAATTACAATTAATATATAATAGAATAGGGGAGTATGTGAATCGTCAAGAATGAACATGAATATGCACATTTTGTAACTCCTTAAAACTTTGTTAAATACTCTTATACAAAGTCTTCTTGTTAAATTATGCTACTAGGGTAAGCCCAATTTATGATAAGCTAAGAGATAAGTTTGACTTTAACAGGTGAGTGAATGAAAATGTTATATATAATACATTGTTTGAATTACAATTGACATATAATAGAATAGGGGAGTATGTGAATCGTCAAGAATGAACATGAATATGCACATTTTGTAACTCCTTAAAACTTTGTTATATACTCTTATATGGAGATATTGCAATTGATTTTTTTGGCAAGAAGAGCTTGAGAGAAAGATTGTGTAATCCAAATTTGAAGCTCCTATTATAAAGTCATGTAGATTTATGGTAAATATTTGTGCAATTCACTTGATGCATTCCTTCATCTTTGATATGTCAGTGAGTATTTGCTTATGAATGTGAATTCATTAAATCTAATATTTCTTTTTATGCATAATACAAATGGTATTAGTGGATGTCAATTTAAAATTTGTTGGTTTATAGAAATATAGTAAATTCATACCTTGAAAGAAAAAAAAATTGTTTTTCGATTTTGAGGAGCTTCACTAATTCCATTACTTAAGCTTAAATATTTCATTCATTTTATTTTAATTATGCAATTGTTTATATATTCAAACCCTTCCAACAAACTTTACTCTAAAAACCATAAAAATAAAAAACTAAAAAACGACAATCCAACACTATACACTAGAAGAATAATCTTATAGGCAGAGACTTTGATTTAGGCATTTTCATGAAATGAGTTCCATGTCAAAATTGACTTGGAACATGTCATGTCAACATGAATGGAATACAATCTTCATTTAAAGTGAGTTTTTCCTCAAAAGTTAGGTTTTCCCATTGTATATTATTGTTCAATTTTTATGTAAATTTGTTTTCTACTCAATAAATATTAACTTGTTCAATAACTTTTATGAAACATTTATGTTCAATAAATCTACACATCTAATCACCACTTTTAACCAAATTAATTAATATAAATTGAACCATAATGTTATCATCACTTCTAACCAAATTAATTAATATAAATTAAACTAATATTATCACCACTTCTAATCAAATTAATTAATATAAATTGAAGCATAATGTTATGTATTTTTTGTTATTTTAAACTTAGGTTGCCTATCAATTTTCTTAACTTTCCTACAAATATTTGTATTTGTACTCAATTTCATTAGGGTTTACTCAATTTCCTTAGAGTTTCAAAAAAGAGTCGTAGAAATAAAGAAAACAATAAAAACTTGAAGTTTGTGTTCACGAAACCATCAAAAACCAAAATTTACTTGCAACTTTGAAAAGAGAGAATGTATGTATTAGGTGAGAATATTTTATAATAAACCATAAGAATATCGTAAAGTAAATCCGAGCACGTCTCTTTTTAAAGTTGATTGAATTGTCAAAAGAATATGTTACTTTTATTAAAGCAAATTGCAATATAATATGCAAACATGTTAAATAACATTAGGGACTAATAGGAAAATATAATATGGAAAAATATTAAAGCAAATTGCAATATAATATGTAATATGGAAAAATGTTAAATAACATTAGGGACTAATGGGAAAATATAATAGGGAAAAATGTTACATAATATTAGGGACTAATGTTAAAATATAAAGTCAAAATACAAAGTCAAAGACGAATCGAATACTAAATCTGGCATTGGGAGGGACTAATAACGATTTTTTTATTTAAAGTCAAAATACAAAGTCAAACAAAATACAAAGTCAAAGACGAATCGAATACTAAATCTGGCATTGGGAGGGACTAATAACTATTTCTTTATTTTAAAAGAATTAAATTATTATTATTATATTGGAAACATTTATATATAAAATTTGAGAGATTAATAATGATTTTTTTTTTATTTTTTTATTTAAAAAATATATATTATTATTATTATATTTGATACATGTATATATAAAATTTTATATGTTGATTGATTTAAAAAATAAGATGCACTCTGTTATAGATGATACTATCATAATGTATTATTGTGTTGACTTGAATTTATATGGTTTTTTTATCATGTAAATAATTTTTTAATATAAATTGTATTTAACAAAAACTAATTATTATTGAAAATATATTAATTAGTAAAATGTAATGAAGGCTTTTAAGATTTTTTTTTTAGCTTTTTTCTATGTTCTCCAAATTTAATGGAACTAATTATTACTGAAAATATATTAATAAAATGCAATAAAAACTTTTAAGATTTCTCTAGCTCTTCCCTATGCTCTCCAAATTTAATAGAGAGAAATTTGGTGAAAAATATTAACTATTTTTTAATACAAATTACATTTAACAAAAACAAAACAAATTATTATTGAAAATATATTAATTAATAAAATGTAATAAAGGTTTTTAAGATTTCTCTAGCTCTTCCCTATGCTCTCCAAGTTTAGTGGAGGGAAAATTTGGTGAAAAATATTAACCAGTAGAATGCAATGAAAAAGACTTTTAGGACTTCTCCAGCGCATCCCTGAAAAATTTGCTCAAGATTTTTATTTATGTGAATTTATCATATTTAATAATACAAATTTTATATTTTAAAATTATTTTTCTATGAAAATAAAATTTGTTAATTATATATATTGAATATTAAAATTTAATAATATAAATATTATATTTTTAAATTATTTTATGGGAAGATGGATTTATTTGTGTTTTTTTTTAATAATAATGACAGAGTTATTGTCCTTAATATTTTTCAAAACATTATTATAGAGTTTAGTTTTTCTATGAAAAAACAATCTGTATCTGTATCTGACAACATGACATTTAATGCTCTATATTTTGGATATATATAGTTTGATCTAAAATTGTTCTAAACATTTAATGTTCTATAAGGTGAGATATATACCGTCTCTGTATATATCAAGGTATTGTTTAAAAGTTCTAAGTTTTGACATTTGGGTGAAATAGAAAGACTCTGAAATCAAAAAACTCCTTGGAGCACTCAGATTATAAAGATGTAACCATTCAAATCTGTAGATCCAACAATTTTAAATTAAATTTTAGACAAAATTTAACTAATAATATATCTGAAAAAAAACCAAAACCTAAACCACAACTATCCCAAAATATAAAACATTAAATGCTCTGGACAAAGTAGACATTGTTTACCGCTATCAAAACCTACATAAATAAAATTGAATACTACTATGTCTTAAATCCCTATGTTTCGTGTTTTCTTTATTCATATTATTAGAATTCGTAAGTAATTGGAATTTTACCATAGTGGTGTACACTTTGAGGTCCCATAGGGGCGTGCTGTGTTTACCAAATACCTTAAGGTTCTTTGGGGGCGAGCAACCACTGGTCTTTTTGAATTTTCTTGTGTGCAGTGATTTTGCAACCTGCTTGCAGGTTATTGTTAGGAGTTTGGTTTTTCTGTGTAGCAAAGTTGATTGGATCAGTACTTGAACATCAATCTTATGATGTAATTATGATGTAATTACTGTCTTGAGAACATATTATATTTTTATAAATATAATAAACAATTTTCTGTTGGAAAGAAAAAAGTAATTAAAATTGTTTAAGTTAAAAAAAGGAATGAAGAGTTTGAAATAAAGATGAAGCTGCAATTATTCTTCAACATCAAAATAAATATTAACAAAAATTCCAATGACTTTTTAAACCATTTCTTTAATTCTGGCCTGATGTTTCTAGACGGCTTTCGAAGCAGGTCCGTACCAGCTTTAAGTATATAATCGCGAAGCAATTAAAACAGGGTTACAATGGTAATCTGTTAACCACAGCTGATGATGGAGGTTAGACACTATTAGAAAATTTTATATCGAAAGCATGTCATCGCTTTTACAATTGATGAAAATCGGAATGAAAACCAAATTCAGGATATATCTTTAATGGTGGGAGTTCTGCACTCCAATAATATCTGATGTTGGCATCAGTATATCACAGCGGGACATATGTCATTGCCATCGCCATTCCATGTGCAGACAATTGAGCTATTGGGTTGGTCGCGTTTATCTTATCAGACATTCTTAATTAAGTTGGGTTAATGAGTATCTTCCGTCCTTAAGTATTAATCTGTTGAATTTGTTATTCTGCTCATTTCACTGTCATTACACCAGCATGTTGGCTGAAACATACATTCATATTAATTTACATACTAGAGGATCAGCTGGCACTTTCTGATACTAAACCAGATCGTTCTTTCACTGGATATTGTGGGTTCAGTGAAAACTCTGCCAAGAAAGATTTCTGATAAATTCAGGCATGGCATCATGGCTGGGAAAGAAGATCCAGGTTCCATTCACTGCCTTGGTTGCTCTGTTCTTTTTGCTATTCGTCTGTCTCTTTATTGTGAAAGAACATGTAGTGAACCATGGTCCGTTGTCCCACAAGGAACTTTGGCTTGATTTCCCCTCTTTATCTTCACTCTTTGAAAACCCTAAAAACCCGAAGGTGAGAACCGTAGGTCTGGATTCCGCAGTAAATGTTTCTCTGGATGTTACATCTGATGATCAGAATACAAACTCTGTTCATAAAGCTGGAATTATCACGAACAAAGCGAATGAGAGTAGGTATAGTGAGCCCCCGTCCACTCAACCAGGCTTTGAAGCCACTGCAAACTATGCTAAACATGACGAGGAAACCCTAGTTTTATCTGATGCAGAGGAGAAGACTGAAGGAAGCCCGCAGTTGAGCATAACGGTTGTCAAGGTTCCAGAAGAAGAAGAAAGCTTGAAACTAAACAAATTAGTGGATATCAACAGTTCTGAGAGCACCGAAAACGAGGAAAAACTGTGCAATATATTTTCAGGGAATTGGGTAGTGGATGCTTCATATCCTCTTTATCAGCCTGGTTCCTGTCCTTATGTTGATGAAGCTTTTAATTGCCAAGAAAATGGAAGGATTGATATGGAGTATCTAAAATGGAGATGGCAGCCTCATGACTGCGAGATTCCCAGGTAGGCAAGGCATACCCTCAGACCCTGCATGTATGCCATGTGCATCAAACTGTAACTCGCATCTCATACCATACTTACCATACTATTACGAGTATGGCATTTGGCTGAGCACTCAGCTCTATACTTGCCATACTTGTCTTGACAGAGGATTGGGTGGTCAACACTCACTGTATTCATGACTATTGGCGAGTAGTCATGGACTATGTAAAGAATCTTCAGTCATTACTCGTCCTCCTGAGTTCTTTTTCTTGCATAAAAAATTATTGCTTTATTTCCCCATTTTTTAATACTGTCGAGTATCCACGAGTCACCTGCCTCCGCAAGTAGGACTGAACTGTATGGTAACTATGTCTCAGACAGCTGTAGCATATGTTTTCGCTCACTCTGTCTTCTATGACAGCAGCATTTTTAATCTACCGCCCATTGATGTTCCAGATTTAATGCAACAGGCTTCTTGGAAAGACTGAGAGGCAAGCGAGTCATGCTAGTGGGGGACTCGATGAATAGGAACCAGTTTGAGTCCATGCTTTGTATTCTTCGGGAAGGTCTGTCTAATAAGAGCAGAATGTTTGAGACTCATGGCTATCCCATCACGAAAGGCAGAGGATACTACATTTTCAAATTTACGGTAATGTTGTATCACTGCTTCCCTCCTTGCCTGAACTGTATCTTCTATTATGAGCATTATTTTCCTCATATAAGCATTCTGGATGAAGTGTAGGACTATAATTGCACTGTCGAATTCAGTCGGTCACATTTCCTAGTTAGGGAAGGTATAAAGGTTAGATCTACTGGGAAGAAGAGGCCTACATTGATGATTGATCGAATAGATAAAATGTCTCCAAGGTGGAAGAGAGCGGACATTCTGATTTTCAACACAGGGCATTGGTGGGCACATGGAAAGACAGCAAAGGGGTGAGACACTTTAATCAATATTGCTCTGTAACTTTTTTTCGTTGCAAAGAAATCTTCATTTATTAAAACCTGGATTAAATATCTGAATCTTATGTCAAACTTTTAATTCAAGGTTTCATTTAGTGGCCACTTTTTGGAATGGGATTAAATTATAACAGGAAAGACTACTACCAAGAAGGAGATGAAGTGCACGAAAACTTAGATGTACTTACAGCTTTCAGGCGGGCAATGACAACATGGGGGAAATGGATTGATGAAAATCTGAATCCTGCAAGGACCCGTGTTTTCTATCGTGGCTACTCAGCTGCCCATTTTAGGTGAATGCTAGATTCTCGTCTTGCTTTGTTTTTCCATTACGTTATTTATAATTGGTCCCTAAATAAATGAATAAACGTCATAAAAACGTGGTAAGATGGCTATCTTAAATACAGGGGAGGCGAATGGAACTCTGGTGGCACATGCAGTGGGGAGACCCAACCTATCCTAAATGAAGCCTTCCTTGGGAGCTATCCAGTTAAAATGCAGATCGTGGAGGATGTAATCCAGCAAATGCGTACACCTGTTACTATTTTGAATGTTACAAGATTGACAAATTTCCGTAAGGATGGGCACCCTTCTGTTTATGGCAAGCATTTTACAGAATTAGACCAAAAGAAAACACGGAGATATCAGGATTGCAGCCACTGGTGTCTTCCAGGGGTTCCAGATGCATGGAATGAGTTGGTCTTTGCTTCCTTGGTCATGGAAAAGAAGTGGAAGCAGAGATAATGCACTGCTGAATAATACATGCATTTAGAACAGGCTTGTAGATTTTGGTTCCCCAAGTAACGATAAAGCGGAGAGAGCAAATCATGGGAAAATGCTGCGTGCTACATTGTTTAGTGGTATATTGGTTGGTCATGATTGCTTCTTAAAATCACATGACAGCAATGCTTAAAAGAGGGTACTTGTTATTTTTCTATCAGACAGATTGCTATTCAGCTTGTCGACTCCTCAATGCAGCTTTCAGTGGTATGTCTGCTACATTGTCATAAGTCAGGGTTTGACATTTGCAGTAAATGACAGCAATATCTCAAAAGAGATTACATGTTATGTTTCCACGAGACAGATTGCTATTCAGTATGGCTACCACATTGTCTTCATTTAGGGCTTGTAGTACATGAACACTGTTGAAAGCTCAAGAATTCTACACGTCTGTCAGCCTGAGGACAAGTTTTGGTATTTATATGTTGAAGTGGGACTGTAGAGCATAAATTTCATATAGTATTGACAGTTTCGAGGATTGGGATGAAAGGAACAGGGATTTGAAATAATTGGAAGAGCTTGTAAGCTTCATCTGTCAATCATTGTCATATCGGTAAGCTTAGATTGCTATTGTGGTTCCACATTCAGTATTGACATGTATTATATTCATCTGGACTGAAACTGGTATGCCGTCTAGCTTATTGTAGTGCACAGCAAATCGCTTTCCTTTCTTCTATGTTGTACCTCATCATCGTAGTGTGGACATGGCTGATTTGTGTCTAGGATGCTTAAATGGGTTGTGACTTGAACTATGTTTGATTTTTTACATCATATGCCATCAATAACCTAGTCGTTTCTTTGTCTTGTCTTTAGTGTCTTAATCTTGTTTCTTAAGTCAATCCAGGAATTCTATGTAAAATGAGCAGTGGAAACACTTTCATATACAGAAGGATGTTTTGTATCATGGTCAAGAAATCCTGTAGGACACATAACCTTTGAGCCCTAAGCCTCACCAGCTCACAATCAATTTGTTGAAGATCTGTCTGGGTGTCGCTCTACGAAGACTGCAAACACTTTTGTTAATATGAAAGTATCGGCCTAGTGCTTCCCTGTGTAAGTCTTCTTACGGTCTTTGTGTCACTGCAAATGGGTGTTGTAACTTGTGACTGCCTTGTGTTTATGCAACAATTGGTGCTGTGGGCCTCATTGGGCTTGTTATCACACAAACTCGCACTTACAGAGATAAAGTCTGAAAGCTCAAGTGCGATCTGGTGTAACCAAGAGGGAGGCCATTGTCACCTCACCAACCCTCTTTCACTTCAGGCCAGCTCTCCTCTGGCTCAAGGGGGTTTCCCTGGTTTGAGATTGCTAGGACTTAGGGCAATGTAGCTCAAGATGATATGGAGAGTGAGTCTAGGAAAAATGGTTATTGGTAAGCTTTAGGGTAAAGAAGAAAGTATTTGGGGGTTTGGTGGTCAATGTCTTTTCATTGGGCATATGGAGTCAATGTAACAACTTCAATGGAGGCTAAGGGCAAAAGAAGACTTGAAGGTCATAAGCCTAGGTCAAACCTGTTGAATTTTAATGCTTAACTTAGATGCATGTAGTTTATTTCAATTTAGCATTAACTTGAACCATAACCACTGCAGCAACAATACACTAGGTGCAGTAAACCAAGATCACAAGAAGAATAACCATGCACAAAAGACACCAGAAATTATCATGGCAAAACCCTTCTCAACCAAGGGAAAAACCCAACAATCATTTTCTATATTTGCCAAGAGAAGATCATCCACACCAGAAACCCTAGAGCACACAAGAGGGTGCTTCTATGACTGAGAAAGATGGCACCTAGAAAAGTGCGCCCTAAATTGTAGCTCACAATTTTAGACCATGCGTTGAGTGTGTGAGAGAGATGAGTGATCCACAATGGGGATCTCCTCTCTTATAAATATTAAATACATAACCTAGCACATCAAATGGATGTGTCTATTGGTACAATAGGGCCGACCTATTCTACTAAACAATATAATTAATCTTTACTCAATATTAATTATCTTTACATGGTGGGGCCGACTTGTACCCTTTATAACACAAATTAGAGTTTTACCAAAGCTTCACTCTTTGACAATATAGCAAGGGATCTCACACATCCTCTAGTGCTCTGCTACTAGGGACACACCCACCTGTGCTCAACCACAGGGACGTCCTTGTCAATAGATCAACTCAACTAAGTCCATAGGAGTACCATCTGGAGAGTCATCTCAAGTCGACTCAACTAAGTCCATAGGAGTCTGACAGGAGACCATCTCAAGTCTTCTCAACTCAGTCCATAGGAGCACGACAAGAGACCACACGTCATCTCAACTCAGTCCAGTGGAGTATGACACACCCATCACATGGGCTCTCTCACAGATCGTCTCAACTCAGTCAAGAGGAGAACGACCTAGAGAATGTCTCATGAAGCTGCAATCAACAACATTCCCTCTCAGCTAGGGAGGCATTCTCCACCAGGCCAAGTCTCTCACGAAAGTACTCGAACTTCGTCCTGGCAAGCGGTTTGGTGAAGACATCTGCAACTTGCTTGTGTGTAGAAAGGTAATGCACATGTATTTCTTTCCTCTGCACCATATCTCTGATGTAATGGTATTTGATCTCAATGTGTTTCGATTTATCATGAAACACAGGATTCTCTGAGAGCTTCACACAACTCTGGTTATCGCAATGGATAATGGTGGAATCCATCACATGTCCAAATAAGTCTGCAAGGATCTTGCGAAGCCACACTGCTTCGTGGACTGCCACACATAATGCAATGTACTCTGCCTCTGCAGTACTCAAAGCTACAAAAGTCTGTTTCCTGCTGCACCAGGAGATCATGGCAGATCCCAAAGTGAAACAACAATCGGAGGTGCTCTTCCGGTCCACTGCGCTCCCTGCCCAATCTGCATCGGCATATCCCTGCAATCTCATGTCTACACCAGAGGCGTATCTCAAGCCATAACCAATTGTGCCTCGTAGATATCTCAATACATGCTTCGCTGCTATCCAATGTGTTTGTCTCGGCTGACTCATAAACTGACTGAGTAAACTCACTACATAACATATATCAGGTCTGGTGTTAATCAGATACATCAATGATCCAATCAACTGTCTATAAAGATGTGGATCAATCTCACCTAAATCAAAAGAAGCCTCGTTCATTTTCTTTAGATTCATCACCATTGGTGTAGGCATGGATCTACAGTTTGTCATCCCGAATTTAATATCTCAATTGTGTATTCTCCCTGACTCAGGAGAATCTCATCAGTCCTCTGCCACACTTCTAGTCCAAGAAGTAGTGCATCATACCAAGGTCCTTCATCTCAAATTCAGAAGCCAATGCACGCTTGCATTCAACAATAAGGCTTTCTGAATCAGTGAGGAATAAGTTATTACATATAGGACTAAAATCAGGCACTCGTCACCAACAATGTTGTAGTATAGGTTTGGATCAACAACACTCTTGTTGAAGCCCAAAGTTATCAAGTATCCAACAATCATGCTCGAGGTGCCTGCTTTAGTCAATACAAGGCTTTCTTCAACCTACATACATGAGACTCTTTCTCATGTGTCACGAATCCATCTGGCTGCTTGTTGTAAACTTCTTCCTCAATCTCACCATTGAGAAAGGCTATCTTTACATCCATCTGATGTAGTCTCCAACCCATGGATGCTGCAAGAGAAATAACTATACGGATGGAAGTGTATTGGGCAACAGGAGCAAATGTCGCCTCATAATCTATTCCCTCCACCTGAGAGAATCTTCTAGCCACAAATCTCGCTTTGCACTTCTCAACACTTCCATCAACTGCATGTTTGATCTTATAGATCCACTTGGAAGTTACTACAGAGTTCCCTTTTGGTCTCGGAACAATATCCCACACATCATTCTTCATGATGGACTGATACTCTTCGGTCATGTCATCTTGCCAAAACTGTTGTCCTGCTGCTTCTCCATGACAAGAAGGTTTAGTATCAATGATGTGGCTCATAGCTGAAACATAGCTCGAAAATCTCTGTGGTCTCTTGCTCTCTGGGAATGTACCACGAGGAGCTGCATGTCCCTCTGCTTCCTGCAGAGTCTGTCGAGCTCATGCAGGCTCTTCCAGCCTACTGCAATGTCAGGATCAACTGGATCAACTGGATTAATAAATGTCTCCCTCTGAACTGTTGAAGGGGGAGAAGGTATTGTCTCTTCCTTCTTCTCAAATAGTTTGATTCCCTCCGAGTCAAGTGGCTCCCTTTGAAGTTGGAAGGATAAACATCTGTCCTGGAGGAAAATTGTGACATCATTCTTTTCCTGTGTTGCTATCCTGGAGACATCCCATGTCTTCTCAGGTCCTCTACTGCCTCTACAGTACTTTGCTGGCCTCCCGTACTAGGATAATAACCAAGATGACCTCCCGTAGGGATAACAATTAAAATGGCCTCCTGTACTAGGATAATAACCAACCAAGAAAAAAAATTGGACTCCCATACCAGGAATCATGGCCCTTCAATAATGAAATAAGAAATCTGGCCTCCCGTACTAGGATAATAACTAAGATGGCCTCTTGTAGGGATAACAACCAAAATGGCCTCCTGTACTAGGATAATAACCAACCACGAAAAAATTGGACTCCTGTACCAGGGATAATGGTCGAAGTCATGAGGGCTCCCATACCAGGGATAATACCCTTCATTATAAAATGCAATCTACTACAGAGTAATGATCAAATAAGGAAAGTAACACAAAACTTACCTTAGTCTTCAATCATGCTCAATCTTCCTTTAGGTCTTCCCGAGAAGACTGAGATAGAGAAGAACTCCTCGTCGTTGTTGCTTGCATTCCTTGACTTCTTTTGAGGTGGCTAAAGTTGCTTTCCTTTCTTCCACAAAGGACAATGATTCACATAGTGACAAGGGCTTGAAACCTTGCACATCACTAGCTGCAAGTATAGTCTCCTTGATGCCCACTAGAGCTTGAATAAGATGCACTTATAGCACACACTCAAAAGTCACCCCAAGGATCAATTTTGAAACAAGTTTTCAGAAATTTTACTCACAATTTCTTCAAACTCAGATTGAGAAATTTGCTAGTATACTTCCTGTCGCAAAACTGAAATTTGTACCCAAGGTAAATCTCAAGCTCGGTCCTTAATCTTCACTTGAAATATGCCTCATTGCCTCATAAAAATTGCCTTATCTTTGCTGCTGTTCCACACATCTTTGGTATTAGTATGTCTCATATTTCCTCTGCAATTCGCCTTTGGACAGCTCCAGAACTTGCCTTTTAACACAGCCTCAGATCTGCTTTAAAAGAAAAAAACGGCCTTGCTGCCACAGGTCTCCAAAACGTTCGCTGCCTCAAATCTTTGTTTTCCTCAGATCAGATCGCATGAGTTAGTTTCAGGACTGCCATAGAACAGGCCTCTAACTCGGCCTTCCTCCCTCAGAAATTCACCATCGAGACTGCCTAAAAAAAAACAACACCACAGAAGCTGCCACAGGTGTGCTGCCACGGGTCTGCAATGTTGCTTTTAAGTTTGCAGTTAGGGCTCCTTGCTGCGGCAGCCCTAGAGGGGTTTCTCCTTGCTGTGGTTTCCCTTTAAGACCTTCATCAAGGTTCGACCAAGGCTAATAGGCCTGTGGCCAGCCTTAGAACCTCATCACAGGGGTCCAACCCTTTCTTTACACCAGCGACAGGTGTCTAACAGCCTTTACAGCCTTCCTTCACTGTGCAAAAAAGTCATCTTCAAGTACACTGCTCTGATACCATGTTTAATTTTAATGCTTAGCTTAGATGCATGTAGTTTATTAAATATTTCAATTTAGCATTAACTTGAACCATAACCACTGCAACAACAATACACTAGCTGCAGTAAACCAAGATCACAAGAAGAATAACCATGCACAAAAGACACCAGAAATTATCCTGGGAAAACCCTTCTCAACCAAGGGAAAAACCCAACAATCCTTTGCTATATTTGCCAAGAGAAGATCATCCACACCAGAAACCCTAGAGCACACAAGAGGGTGCTTCTATGATTGAGAAAGATGGCACCTAGAAAAGTGCGCCCTAAATTGCAGCTCACAATTTCAGACCGTGCGTTGAGTGTGTGAGAGAGATGAGTGATCCACAATGGGGATCTCCTCTCTTATAAATACATAACCTAGCACGTCAAATGGATGTGTCTATTGGTACAATAGAGCCGACCTATACTACTAAACAATATAATTAATCTTTCTCAATATTAATTGTCTTTACATGGTGGGGCCTGTTATCCCCCACTTTCAGGGATAACTAGGAGATTATGTCTCGAGGCCCACAGGTCCTAGACATGGAGTACCGAGAGCCAGATCGACTTGAGCATGGCCCTGGAGGGCCCATCTTTTCTCCCTTTCAGCGCCTCCACTTTGTCAGCAACAACAACAACATCCATCATCTTCGGCTTGGTCCTGCATCAGAAACGGTTCTTGCTCCATGAGGTAATGAGTTCGGGTATCATGGTATGTGTCACTCTGATCCTCAAAACCTTTGAATATGTGCATTTGGTTCCTTTGTTTCTAACGGGTGCTTGGATCTTATGCTTGTCCACTTGACCATGTATGGGGGGAATGACATGATGCCCTAGTAATCTTGTGTCCATAGGTTTTGAGTTGCCACTGGGGGGATTTCTGAAAAGCCATCATCTGTTCCCGTCATACATATCACTTTCCATCTTCTTTCCCGCTCACCCATCCCATTACATTGGTCTGGGCATAGGGTTAGCCAATCACTTAGGGGTTGTACCTTACCTTGTGGGAAGAATGGGCTAAAGGACTGGGGGTAAAAAGCAGCTAAAAATAAAATCCTAAGAATAAAACCTAGAGATGCTTCGCCCAGGGATCCCCGAGAAAGCAATAAAGCTTCTCAGCAAGAAATAGAGGGACCCGTAAAAAATAAATCAAGACCTAGTTGAGGGATAGGGGGTCTCATCACGAGCCAACCTATTAGGTTCATGGGTGCCTAACGGTATGACACTACTAGCAGTTGGTTACCACGCCATGGTAGTGGCTCTTGGTTGCATGGCCAAGAGAAAGTGGGCCTCATCACGAGCCAACCTTCTCATTTCCGTGAAACTACTTGTGGGTAATATTGCCACCTCTAGTCACCAAGCCAGGGCAGTGTCCCTTGACTAGCTTCTTGAAAGAAAAAAGAAATAAAAAGATAAAAAACAATAAGACAAGACCTGGTTAGAGGATTGGGGGTCTCATCACGAGCCAACCTATTAGGTCCATGGGCATTGAGCGGTATGACACTACTAGCATCTGGTCACCATGCCAGGGTAGTGGCTCTTGGTGGCATATCCAAGAGAAAGGGGGTCTCATCACGAGCCAACCTTTCATTTCCGTGAAATGCTTGTGGCTAACATTGCCACCACTGGTCACCAAGCCAGGGCAGTGTCCTTTGACTAGCATTTTGGAAGAAAAAAAATGAAGATAAAAGGCATGAATGGGCTTGGAAAACATTGCATCCATGACAGGTGCATCTCACCCTCCACTGAGGCACCCATAGGTAAGCCATCCTTGCTATCACTGCACCTTTTGCCCAGGCATACCCATCCACCTCACTTGCATGAATTGGATTTAATCCTTTCCAGAGACATCCCTCTTCCAATAGGCATTAGCTCAATAGGATGTCTTGACACCCCCTCCAAACTTGCTTTGCAGACTTGTATAATGTCTTTGAGCACTAAACTGGGGTAAAGGGGTTTTATGCACATGTTTGATAATATTGATGATGAGATGTGATTGACATTGTTATGATCCCTATGACTTATGAGCCCTTGGAGGGAGTACTTGTTGATGTGCAGGATCATGCCCGACGAACAGGTACCATGTTGGACAAGTAGACATGGGGAGATGATCAGTTCGAACCTCCATGGGGATGAAGAGCCCACCAGATGGATGCTGAGACCCCAGCAGGGGGCAGAGACAGGGCATATCGTTTGTACCAGGGAAGAGCAGAAGAATCCACCAAAGGCAGCTGAGCAGACCTGTACCTAGGGGGGTCGAGCCCTCTCCACAGGAACGTTGGCCTTGGAAGGCCTAGGACGTCTCCCAC
The DNA here is from genome assembly GCA_009831015.1 of Picea engelmannii. Classification (NCBI taxonomy): domain Eukaryota; kingdom Viridiplantae; phylum Streptophyta; class Pinopsida; order Pinales; family Pinaceae; genus Picea; species Picea engelmannii. Next base: position 241,501 of record ML813780.1, on the reverse strand, counting down.
GATGCCCATGATGTCACCCAACATTATGGACGTTTTGGGAGATAGATATGCCATTTTTGGCATGTGTGGCAGCTTGGAGAAGCCCAAGGAGGGCTAACGTTTTTCTCCAGGAGGCTGCATTTTCCCTAACAGGGGCTAACGTCACCCTAGAAACGGGATGATGTCTCACTATTGCTTGATTAGGGTTTTAGTTTAAGACATTTAATGTAAAACAATATGATTTTGGTATTTTGGCCTTGTCGGCCTTTTAATGACCAAAAATATAATTTAGGTCATTGTTACTATACAAATTGAGAGTTTGGACTCATTTTTTCATCATCTCTCACTCACTCATTAATGAGGTCTGAAATTTGCGCCCTTCTTAGGGTTATTGGCTGAAATTTTGAGGCGCACTTGTTGAAGGAAGATTTTACTTGGCATTTCTCTTGGTGGAAGGTGTTACAACTAGGGTTTTGCTACATGGTTTCTTGGTTTATGTAAGTGAATTTCTGCAAACACTTCTTGATTGAATGGTTTTAGTTTCATTTACTTGCATATGTGATTATATTTTGCTGAATCAAACCCTAGGTGACAAGCACTAGTTGATGTCCTTGTCTCATGTCCCCATCAAGATGTTTAGCCATTTGATTTGCATGAAGAAGATAGAGCCTTGCCATTGCAACACTCTATCCTTCCTCCTAGCCTAGCCGTTTTGTCCTTGTTGATTTAAGAAGGAGAAAAATGCACCAAGGCCTAGCTATTCTACACCTGGTGAGTCGTTTTTCCCTAGAGTTTGCCTATTGAAGCCTTGCTATAGCAACACATCACTTGCTAACTCTCTTGTCTTAGGTCAATCATTATTCAAGCTAGCCATTTTTGCCATTGAGCTAAAGAAGGAGGAGAGAGCACTGAGGCCTAGGGTTTCTACACCAAAGTGAGCCTCTCTCCCCTAGGGTTTCATCTTTGAGGCCTTGCCATAGCAACACCTCAAAGTTTAACTCTCTTGTCTTTAGTTTCACTATCATCACTTAGTCCTTCATCTTTTGCGTCCTCTCTTTGACTCCATATACCGTAGTAGCATATTGGTCTAAGGCCTCTTACACTGAGTAATTTGATCACACAAACAACCAAATACTTTGAACAACCTTTAACCCTTACTAACCCTAGCTTAGACTGATTTCTACTAACCCTAACGCTGTTGTCTCCTTCTTGTGCTATAAAACACCATTGTGCAGCTTTCGTTTTACTTTTAAAACAATTGAATGGTTGGTTAAGACATTATCTATGAAGAGTTGATTTTGTTACATTGAATGCCATATTTCTTTAGCATTTATTGAGAAGTGATATTGTAATCATTGCTATAATGTAAACATTGATTTACTTCATCAATATTATTGCTCAATTGCTTATTATCAGAAAAGCCATTAATTATATGAAGTGCTAACCAGCAAGCAAGCTTGCGCATATAGTTTCTTGTTGCTTTGTCTCAGGTAGGTACTCTTGTTGGTTATTATTTCCGGTTACCTTTATTGGCTATAAGCCAGGACTTTCTGATCAAGTGGTGACTTGTGAGGGGGATTATTATCACTTAGCCCTTTTAAGTCTTTTTGCCTTCTCAAAACCCCAGGTCACTGGGGACGTCTCCCTTGGGCCTGTTATCCCCACTTTTTAGGGATAACTAGGAGATCATGTCTCGAGGCCCACATGTCCTAGACATGGAGTATTGAGAGCAGAATTGACCTGAGCATGGCCCTGGAGGGCCCAACGTTTTCTCCCATCATGTTTGTCTTGACAACAGCAGCGGCATCCATCACCGTCAGATTGGTCCTGTATCAGAAGAGGTTCTTGCTCCATGAGGTAATTGGTCTAGGTATCATGGTATGTGCCACTTTTGATCATTGAAACCTTTAAATATATGCATATGATTCCTCTTATCTCTAACAACTGCTTGGATCTTACATTTACTCACTTGACCATGTTTGGGGGGATTGACAGGTTGCCCTAGCAAGCCTGTGTCTGTAGGTTTTGGTTTGCCACTGGGGGGATTTATGAAAAGCCATCGTCCACTCCCATCATAGCAGCACTCTTACATCTTGTTTCATGCTCACCTATCCCATTCCCCTTGTCCAGGCATTGGGTTGACCTATTTTAGGACTGCACCTTACCTCGTGGGAAGAAGGGGTTAAAGGCCCAGAAGGTAAAAGCAAACTGGTAAAAGATAAAAGCCTAAAAAATGAACCTCGAGATGCTTCGCCTAGGGATCCTTGAGAAAGCAATAAAAAGCTTCTCAGCAAGAAACAAGAGGGACCCGAAAAAATAATAAAACAAGACCTAATCAGAGGATAGGGGGTCTCATCAGGAGCCAACCTATTAGGTCCATGGGTACCTAGCAGTATGACATTACCACCAACTGGTTACCACGCCAGGGCAATGACTCTTGGTTGCATGGCCAAGGGAAAGGGGGTCTCATCACGAGCCAGCCTTCTTGTCTCTGCAAAAGTACTTGTGGGTAACACTGTCATCTCTGGTCACCATGCCAAGGCAGTGTCCCCTGATTAACTTTTGAACAAAAAAAGCAAATAAAAGAATAAAGGCAAAAATGGGCTTGGAAAAAATGCATCCATGACAGGGACAACTCGCCTTCTACAAAGGCACCCACATGTAACATCTTTGCACCCTTGGCCATCATTACACCCACTTGATTGGACATCCCTTGATCACACCACCCACTTACATGGCTTGGAAGAGGTCTTTCTGGGAACTTGCCTTTTTCTGTGGACACCAACCCAATAGGAAGCCTTGTCCTTTTACCCAGACTTGTATTGCAGGCTTGTGTAACTTGTTTGAGCTATTGATTGATGTATTAGGGATTTTATGCATGTGTTTAATAATATTAATGATGAAATGTGATTGACATTGCCATGATATCTGTGACTGATGAGTCCATGGAGGGCGTAGCCTTTGATGTGCAGGACCATACCCGTCGGACAGTTACCATTTCGATCGGTACACATGGGGAGATGATCAGTTCGGACCTCCATGGGGCTGAAGAGCCCACCAGATGGATCTGAGACCCCATCATGGGGTAGAGACAGGACAGAGGTTGATCAGAGTCTTTGCACCAGAGAAGAAGAGGACGTTCCACCAGAGGCACCCCGACATAGCTTAGCCTAGGGGGATGAGCCCTTTTCACTGAGATGTTGGCCTTGGAAGGCCTGGGACGTCACCTTTGATGATCATGATGTCATCCGGCCTATTGGACGTCTTTGGAGGCAGACTGGGCAGCAGTGGCACGTGTGGCATGTTGGAGAAGCCCCTGGAGGGCTAACGTTTTGCTCCAGGATGTTTCATTTGCCCTAGAAAGGGCTAGCGCCTCCCTTAGAGGGGCTTTTACTCTCTTTTATGCTCATTTAGGGTTTTTATTTTACAATTTAATGTAAAACAATATGATTTTGATAATTTGGCCTTGTCGGCCTTTTACCTGACCTAAAATGTAAAATTAGGTCAAGGTTTTGTATAAATGAGAGATTTTCACTCTCATTTTTTGATCACAACTTACTCACTCATAGTGATGTTTGATTTTTGGCGCCCTTTTTGGGTTATTGGCTGATTTAAGGAAGGCGCACTTGTTGAAGGAATAGATTTTTGACATTCTATGGTGTTTTTCTTGAAGGAAGGTGTTACAGCTAGGGTTTGCATGATTATTTCTTGATGAATTGTAAGTATTTTTCTGCAAAACTTCTTGATTGAATGGTTGTAGTCTTATTTTCTTACATGTATTTATAATTTGCTAAATAAAAACCCTAGGTGACAAGCACACAAGTAGGTCCTTATCTCATGTCCCCTGGTAGAGAAACTTTCAACCATTGAAGGAGAGAAAGAGAGCCTAGCTGTAGCTACACTCCTTGTCTCTCTTTCCCCTGTGCTAGCCATACCATTTAGAATCCAAGAGGAAGAAGACGTCCCGAGCTTAGGTTATCTACACTTAGGGCCGTTTTTCTTTTAGGGTTTGATGAAAGAGCCTTGTTGTAGCAACACTCTCCCTCATTAAGCCTTCTTATCTTGATTTTGTGCTTCATCTGATCTAGTCGTTTGTCGAGAAGGAGGAGAGAGCACGAGGCCTTGCTTTAGCAACACCGGAGTGAGCCTCTCTCCCCTAGGGTTATGATCTTGAAGCCTTTCTTTAACAGCACTTCAAAACTTATCCCTCTAGTCCTTTAAAATCTCACCTCCTTCAACTCTTGCTTCCTTCACTTATGACTCCATTAAACCCTAAGGCACTGATCTAAGACCTCAAACGTTGAAGTAGAACTTGATCTAAACACTCTCAAACCTTTTGAATTGAAACCCTAACTACACTAACCCTAGCTCTAGCTAACTCTACTAACCCTAAGTTGCTGACGTCATCATTGAATATTTCATCTTTAATACAACAACGTTTTACTTTATGAGTAATTGAGTGGTGGTTAAGGCATTAATTGAATAAAGTTTTGATTGGTTACATTGAATGCCACATTGTTCCAGTATTTATTGGTGAAGTGACATTATTTTCATTGCTATATTGATAAACATTGACTTCGTCAACATTTACTGCTAATTGCTTATATATATTTATTAGATAGTCTTATGAAGTACTAACCCATTGAAATATAGCTTGCATATATCTGTTTGCTATTGTCTTGTTCCAGGTAGGTGTTCTTCATTGGGGATTTACTTTATTATTTGCTGTTTAGCCAAGACTTTCTGTTTGGGTGGTGACTTGTGAGGGGGAAAGTTTGTCCTTCTCTCATTATCCTTCTGCCTCCTCAAAACCACAGGTCACCGGGGACGTCTCCCCTGGGCCTAACCTCCCTAAAGAGAAAGAACCTCCCCATCGTGGTGACATTGGGTGGGATAGGTTCCTGTTACGCCAGTTTGGCCTTCCATCTCATAGCCTTTTATCCTAGCTACAAACTATGCGATAACATTTTGGCGCCGCTGTCGGGGAACACTGAGTCAATTCTCCTCAAAACGACAAACCTTTTCAGTAAGCCTTGCCTCAAAGCCTTATCTTACAAGCTTACCTGGCGACTCCACTAGGGTGTTTTCCCTTATCCTTTGATAGTTTCAGGCAAATTATCTGGCGACTCCACTAATATTTCTCAGGGTGCCACCTTACTTTCTGTGATATTTCCAAGTTATGGGATCATGGCACACTGGGAACGAATGTATCTGACTATTGATTTCAGAAAATTTCAAGGATACCCAAATTACTTTGATACAAAATGGCTAAACAACTCTCCAAGATTTTGTGGTCTCCCAACTCCTCACATCATAAATTTTTTGGACTATATGAGCAAGACGAAGTTGGGAGGAGAGGATGCCCTTATAAAATTGTTCATATTCACTCTGCCATCCTACTTGCAAGATCGGTTTAAGGGTTGTTGCAAAGACAGGGGTATATCATCTTTCATACACCTCATC
>ML813780.1:187048-209003 GCA_009831015.1 Picea engelmannii | reverse complement strand
TGGTGTCTTGTCCTCCAACATCTTATGATGACACCGGTTTTGGATGTAGATTGTTGTGTTACATGCCTCTGCCAAAAGAAACATGGGAAAGTCTTGGTCATGTATCATGGCCTTAGCAACCCTTATGATGGATCGATTCTTTTTCTTTGCAACCCCATTCTACTTTGGGTTGTACAGAACTGTCAGCTCCCTCTCTATTCCTGCCTCCTTACAGAAACCCTCAAACTCCTTGGAGGTATATTCTCCCCCATTGTCTGATCTCAAGACTTTGATCTTCTTCCTTGTCTGGTTCTCAACTAGAGGTTTGTACTCTTGAAACTTGCCAAACATCTCATCCTTGGCCTTTAAGAAGTAGATCCAAGTCTTGCAAGAGAAGTCATCAATAAAGGAAACACAATATATGGTTCCTATTCTTGATGCTATTGGCATTGGTCCACACATATCCGAATTTACAAGGTCTAAAATCCGCTTAGACCTATGCTCCCAGCTTGGGAAAGCAACCTTGACATGCTTTCCAAGCATGCACCCTCTACATACACCATGTTGCTCAATACTGAACTCTAGAAGACCTATGACTATCTCTCTCAAAATAGGCAACACCTTGTGATGGAGGTGCCCCATTCTCTTGTGCCACAACTTTCACTAGTTGTCACTGTTATGCACTTAGGCTCGAACATGTTAATCTTGCAACCTATACAAATTTCCTTCTCTAACCCCTATAACTTGAGTTGTATTTGGGCTAGAATCCTTCGTCTTGATGTGGACTTGATGGTTCTTGAACTCAATTCCAAAGCCCTTATCGTCCATGATCAAAATTGAAAGCAAATTCTTCTTGAGACTTGGTACAAACAAGACACCGTCAAAATCTAAAGAATTACCCGACTTGAGTTGGAAGGGAATAGTACCAACTCCTGCCACTGGGTACTTGGTATTGTTATCATGCAATTTGTACTTGTTCCAAAGGGAAAGGCTAAGGGAAGACAAATTGGCGTAATAGGAGGTTATCCTATCACTGCCACCTTAATAAGATACCTCTTTCTATTTAGGGATGATAACCCAGGGAAGACGTCCCCGATGACCTGGGGATTTGAGAAGGCAAAGGTTCAAGTGTCAATAAAAAGTATCCCCTCTCATAGGTCACATTGATCAGAAAGTCCCAAAGTTTTAATCAATGAAGCAATGGTGTGCTTAGATGTACCTGCCCAAAACAAAGCAACAAGAAAACAATATCTTTTGCAAGTACAATTTGATGTTAGTGCTTCATAAAACCTTGGACTTGTCAATAAAAGCAATAAGTTGATGCAAGATGAAACAAACAAAATTTTGTAACAACAATGTATACAAGATAATAGCTTCACAATGAATGCCTTAAAAGAGCTTCACAATGACAAAAAATAATAACCCCATAATAACAGTGTACTTGTAGTTGTCAGAAGTTAATTAGGGAGTGTAGAAATCAACTCTTGCAATTAATTTTAAGTGCTTTTACTGTTGTAAGAAATGGTTGTAGCATACTTTTGTAACAAGAAGAAGAAGGTTAGTGAATTAATCTAATCTAGGGTTAGGAAAGGTTAGTCGGTTGCTTGAGATAAAAAAATTAAGGGTTGGTTTCATCAATCAATCAAATTCAAGGTCTAAATAAGTGCCTTTTAGGGTTAATGGAGTCACTTTGCAGCAACAAACTTGAAGGAAACAAATGATAATGTAAGAGCTAAGGACCAAGAAGGGTGATGATTGAGGTGTCAATAACCCAATGCCTCAATCAACAAGCCTTAGAAGGAAAACAACTACTAGGAAGTAGGTAAACCTAGGCCCTAACAGTTTTCCTTCTTCTTTAGATCAAGCTTGAAACAATTGATGGCTTGATGAAACAAATGATACTAGAGTGCTACAATGGCAGGGCTCTAGTACAATGCTTGAAAGATAGGGTTTCTAACACAATCTAGTAGGTGAAAAATTGTTAAGACAAGGACAATAATATGTGCTTGTTCTCCTAAGGTTTTAGACTGGCAATTTCATAATCTTGGAATAAATGCAAAGTAAATGTACTATAACCATTCAAAGCAAAGAAGGATTGCAAAAATTCACTTACATCCACCAAGAATAATCTAGCAATAAGCCTAGTTGAAGATTTTCCACCAAGAAAAATGCCAAGAAACACCAATTTAGCCTCCTCCAAGAAGTGCGCCTAAAATTTCAGCCAATAAACCCTAAGTATGGCACAAATTTCAGACCTCACTTGTGTGAGTGAAAGATATAAGGGCAAAAACCCTTATTTATACAATTACAATGACCTTCAATTACAAAAATGAGGTAAAAAAGGCCGACATGGCTAGTTTACATGAAATATCTAGTTTTTTACATAAAATTGACAAATTAAACCCTAAATCAAGCAAGAGAGGTGACGCCATGCCCTTCTAGGGTGACATTGGGCGTCCTAGGTGAAACGTTGGCCTCCAGGAGAAAACCGTTAGGCCTCCCAAGGCCTCTGGATCAAGTCACACATGCCACTTGGCACACAACTGCCTCCATCGTGTCCATTCAACATTGGGTGACATCAAGGGTCACATAGGTGACGTGATGGCCCTTCCAAGACTAACATCATAGTGGGAGGGAAAGACCCCCTTGGGTCTAGGCCTACCAGGCTGTCTCTGGTGGAACGTCCTCCCCTCTCTCTAGTGCAAGCCTCTCATATGTGTCTGCCCTTGGCTGGGGTCTTAGCATCCATCTAGTGGGATTTTAGCCCTATGGAGGTCCGAACTAATCATTTCCCCATTTGTACTTGTCCGTCGGGTGTGGCCCTGCAACAACAACAAGTACGCCCTCCATGGGCTCATAAGTCACATGGATCATATCAATGTCAATCACATCTAATAATCAAGTTATCTAAACATGTGCATAAAACCCCCCTTTCCCAGACAAATGCTCAAAGACGTTATGCTATTCTACAAGCTAGGTTTGGAGAAGGTTTCAGGAGGTCCTATTGGGCTAATTCTCAATGGATGTGGTATGTTTCCAGGTGAAGACCAATCCAGGTCATGTAGGTGGATGAGGTGGTATGGGGGTGTTTGAGCAATGGGTGCAGTGATGACAGGGAAATGCATGGCTTACATGTGGGTGCCTCTGAAGAGGGTGAGTTGCACCTTGTCACGAATGCAAATGTTTCTAAGCCCATTCAATGCATTTTACCTTTTTGTCTTATTGCTTTTTCTTTCAAGAGAATAGTTGGGGGACACTGCCCTGGCATGGTGACCAGTGGTGACAATGTTACCCACAAGCATTTCATGGAGATGAGAAGGTTGGCTTGTGATGAGACCCCCTTTCTCTTGGCTATGCCACCAAGAGCCACTACCCTGGCGTGGTGACTAGCTGAATGGTAGTATCATACTGCTACATGCCCATGGACCTAATAGATTGGCTCGTGATGAGACCCCCTATCCTCCAACTAGGTCTTGATTTTATTATTTTATGGGTCCCTCCATTTCTTGCTGAGAAGCCTTTTATTTCTTTCTCGGGGATCCCTGGGCGAAGCATCTGAAGGTTTTGTTCTTTTGGCTTTTATCTTTTGCCAACTACTTTTACCCTCTGGGACTTTAGCCCCTTCTTCCCACAAGGCAAGGTACAACCCTTTGCTAGCTTGGCAAACCCAATGCTCGAACCAATGCAGGGGATGGATGAGAGGGAAAATGATGAAAAGTGATAAGTATGGTGGGAATGGACGATGACCTTTCATGAACCCAACCTAGTGTCAACTCAAATCCTAAGGGAACCAACTTGCTAGGGCATCTTGTCATCCCCCCTAAGTGTGGACAAGTGGAAAGGCATAAAGTCCAAGCACATGTCATGGAGCAAAAATAATTAAATGCACATATTCAAATGTTTTGAGAATCATAGTGACATGTACCATGATACCCAGACTCATTACCTCATGGAGCAAGACCCACTGCTGCTGAAGAACGGGGCCAATGGGATGGATGTTGTTGTTGTTGACAATATGGAGGCACTGAAAAAAAAAGATGGGCCCTCCAGGGCCAAGCTCAAGTCAATATGGCTCTCGGTACTCCATGTCTAGGACCCGTGGGCCTCGAGACATAATCTCCTTAGTTATCCCTAGGCTAGGGGATAACATATGGCTCCAACTCAGGGACATGTGCTCATCGTAGAGCGCATGAGAACCTCAACATCTCTGGCATGACCTGTGACCTGCTAGATCTCAACAAAATCTATTAGTTATCATTTGGGGTGGTGATATCACCCCTGGCTCATATATGGTACGATAAAATGAAAGTAAGAAAGCATATATATAGATGGAAACACAACTACTCTAGCGTGAAATGTAGATGGTATATACAATGAATGCAAATGCCTACCTACTTACCTGTACTTACCTGTGAAGTCAAGTCTTTGCCCCTTGATGGGGTTTGAGGAGGTGTCCACCAACTGGAAATGGGCACCTTCTTCCTTCCAATGTAGATAAATAATAGGCATCATTGACTAACTTTCTTCCAACTATGAAGGGTCCATGCCAACATTGTGCATTTCCCTCGACATTAGTAGGTTCTCCCTTCTTTGTATCCCACATCCAGATTGTATCTCCATCTTTGTAATCCTTGGTCTTGAATTTGGTTGTCTCTTGTACAACCTTGGTGTATTGTCTTGAGGGAGGATGGTGGGATTCCACTGTGAAAACCTCTTGCTGGGATGGTCAGATCAATATGTCATCTTCTCCTTTCTTTAATAACTTGACAGCCCCAACTTCTTTGTTTTTATATTTGTTCAAGAGTTGCTGGTACTCTTCCCTTTTCGACCATTGTATCTAATCAAAGTCTTCCTTTGTAGCGGAAGGCATGTCATCATGGGAAAATACGGGAAGACTCTCTTTGACCGGTTCATGTGTTTCATTAGTTCCAATGTCATCACCAATTTTTGGCACATGGATTTTGGTCATTGGCACATTCAAGAGGTGGATTACTGTTCCATCTTTCATAGGAACATTAATATATGTGAGATCCATCTCTAAATTGCCTCTCAACATCGCAACAAACTTTCTGGACAATAACATTCCTCACACATCTGGGACATCCACTACCACAACAATATCCATGTGGATCACTCTTTCGGGGTATCTTCCAAGGCATACTTCAACATTCTCAACAACCCCATGAGTGGGTATGGCTCTGGACTCAAAACCACATACATTCCTGTAAGGCCGTGTGACCTTGAGGCCCAATTTTTCCATGACCTTTAAAGACATCATGTTAGCACTTGCCCCTGAATCAAGCATACAGTTGTTAAGGCATTTGTTATTGATCAATAAGGTCACGAAGAAAGGTGGATGTCCATCATACTGAACCCTAAAGTGATCGGCTTGTAACATAATAGGAGGGTCCATTGGTCCATTTGAGCCTTTGAAAAAAAATTCGAACCTTTCTTTGACGGATGGGACCTTGATGACTTCTCTCAAGGGAATGGTCACATGCATTTTTGCTAATGCACCTTCAAAGTCAAAATTCAAATCCACCCTGTCAGTCTTGGGAGGATTCTTAGGAAGGAGTATGTTCATGGGTGGAGGTCTTGTTTGTGATGCCACGAGACCAACATAGAGAGGTTGGTTCATTCTCCTTTGTCTAGTATACACTTGGAATTCTTGTTTCTTCAACTTTTCTTTTGATTCTTGGTCAAGGTTATTTATCACCTCCATCCTAGCCTTCCTAGTTGCTTCCTTTATGCCTTCTTGATGTTCCTCAAGTGTAACATTAAGGCAACATTGAGGATCTTCAATGGTATGGTCAACTATGTTCACTTGGTCATGATTACCATTGTTAAAAGGACACTCATGCTCCCAATGCGACTCACTACATTGCAGACACCAAGGGTTTTCATCCACTATATTTGCAGGGGTTAAGGTATTGGGAACCTCTTGATCATTCTTTGGTCTAAAGACTTGGTTCCCTTTTTGGAACTGCCCTTTGTAAGGAATCCTAGGGGCTTGTTGTTGAGTCCTTTCTAGATTGACAATCCAATTCATCATTAACTCTTGGGTTTTTACCATGCCATCTACAATCAGTTCTAACTTCGCCAAGCTAGCGCTAATGTTTGAGGTAGGTTCAACATTGTGGACTATCCTAGGTTTAGTGTCCATTCTGACTCTTGGGGTTGAGAAAGGATCGACTCTAGATGATGAAAGGTTGTCCTCAATCCTTGTAAGTAGATTTTGGGCTTCTTGGATTGTCTGAGGGTTTTTATATTTGAGGAGATATCCTAGCTGACTTATAAAGGCTTTGGTATAAAGGAAAAGAAGGAAAGTATTAGAAGGATGATGGCTTATTGAGATTTTTTACATCAAATTTTCAAACTTGTCATGGAATTCTCTAATGATTTCATTCTCTTGTTTCACGAGGTTATTCAGCCTTATCAACAACATGTTGGGGTCTTCCTTGACACTCCATTGTTTGAGGAATACTTCCTCCAACCTAGCCATGGTTTTAATACTAGCATCAGGGAGCCCATTGTACCAGCATCTAGCGCCATGATGGAGGGTAGCAGAGAACAATTTCATAGCTAGATCTTCAACATCATCGCTAATGGAATGAAGCTGGAAGAAAGCCCAAAAATTGCTCATGTGATCCTCGACACTGACCACATCATTTCCAATGAATTTAGGCAATCACTTTTCATACTTAGGGGGCATTTGCCCAAGGTAACCTGGTATAGCTGCCATGTCTAGCAGTTTGAAGAGCTTGGATGACCATTTCTTTTGGTTATTGGCTTGGTTTGGATTGACGGTCTGAGTTCTTGTGCTAGACATTGTGTTCAAGGGAAGATTGCCTCCAAACAATGGCTTTACTATAGGAGAGTTTCGGGGAGGCTTTCTTCTAAAGGATTGGGGAAGGTTGGTGTACCTCCTTGAGGTTTGTGGAGTCGCCAGATAGTTTTCTTGAAAATATCAAAGGGATGAGGGGATCACCCTCAGTGGAGTCGCCAGGTAAGCTTTGAAAAGTAAAGGATTTTTTAGGAAAGGCTTACCGAAAAATGTCGTCTTTGAGGAGAATTGACTTAGTGTTCCCTGGAAGCAGCGCCAAAATGTTATCGTGCAATTTGTACTTGTCCTGAAGGGAAAGGCCAAGGGAAGACTAATTCGTGTAACAAGAGGTTATCCTGCCACTGTCACCTTAATAATATACCTCTTTCTATTTAGGGATGATAGCCCAGGGGAGACGTCCCCGATGACCTGGGGGTTTGAGAAGTCAAAGGTTAAATAGTGAATAAAAAGTATCCCCTCTCACAAGTCACACTGACGATAAAGTCCCAAAGTTTTAATCAATGAAGCAATGATGTGCTTAGATGTACTTGCCCAGAACAAAACAACAAGAAAACAATATCTTTTGCAAGTACAATTTGATGTTAGTGCTTCATAAAACCTTGGACTTGTCAATAAAAGCAATAAGTTTGTTCAAGATGAAGCAAACATAATTTTATAACAACAATGTATACAAGATAATAGCTTCACAATGAATGCCTTAAAAGAGCTTCACAATGACAAAAAATAATAACCCAATAATAACAATGTACTAGCAGTTGTCAGAAGCTAATTAGGCAGTGTAGAAATCAACTTTTGCAATTGCTTTTAAGTGCTTTTCCTGTTGTAATAAATGGTTGTAGCTTACTTTTGTAACAACAACAAGAAGGTTAGTGAATTAATCTAATCTAGGGTTAGGAAAGGTTAGTAGGTTGCTTAAGGTAAAATATTTAAGGGTTGGTTTCATCAATCAATCAAATTCAAGGTCTAAATCAATGTCTTTTAGGGATAATGGAGTCACTTTGCAGCAACAAACTTGAAAGAAACAAATGATAATGTAAGAGCTAAGGACCAAGAAGGGTGATGATTGAGGTGTTGGTAACCCAATGCCTCAATCAACAAGCCTTAGAAGGAAAACAACTACTAAGAAGTAGGTAACCCTAGGCCCTAACGGTTTTCCTTCTTCTTTAGCTCAAGCTTGAAACAATTGATGGCTTGATGAATCAAATGATACTAGAGTGTTGCAATGGCAGGGCTCTAGTCCAATGCTTCAAAGGTAGGGTTTCTAGCACAATCTAGTAAGTGAAAAATTGTTAAGATAAGGACAATAACATGTGCTTGTTCTCCTAGGGTTTTAGACTAGCAATTTCATAATCTTGGAATAAATGCAAAGTAAATGTGTAGTGTCCCCAAGACCGAGCCCTTTGTAAATCTGATGTATGAAATGAATTGTAAATATGTGTTATAGGCTGGTGAGCCAAGTTTGTATAAGCTAGTGGGCTTATGTGATTGTTAAGCCAGAGAGCCTAAGGGTTGGAGGCCAAGGGCCTGATTTTGTACCTGTATGTATGCAGCACATTAATAAAATATAAACACCGCCGTGTGCAGACTGACCACGATGAATGAGTGATGGGGGACTGAGCTTCCATAGAGTGGGCAAGGAATTAGGGATTGGAAGGTGGGAAAAGGGGCTAAGTATTGAGCCTAGGGGCTTAAGCCTTGGGAATAATATTTTATTATTATTCCAAAGAACATGTGCATTTTATGTTTTATTTTTATCCGAAGTTCCTAGCAAGGGGAAAACGTGCAAAGGGGATGCATGTTGATGGAACGCATGCAGTTCCAAGGGGGACAAGTGTCAACCCTGGTGTATGCAAATAAAACGACCGAGATGAGCCATGAGAGGGCCACTCCTCTATTCCACCCGACTGCCTGAGCGTGTACGGAGCTCTGAACAGTACGACCGACCCAACCTCTGCAAGAATACCTTGTGCGTTTCTGAGAGCTGAGAAGCCTGTGTTCGTTTCTGAAAAGCCGGGTTCACCCTCTCCTTTCTGAGCCGTGGAGTCTGTGTCGATCCCTGCGGGAATTGCTTTTCACGCAATCCCGAAAACCATCACCGTGAGACTTTGTCATCATTGCTGAGCCTGTTTGGGAAGCCCATGTCTGTATTCCCAGTTGGCTGTGGTGGCCACACAGAGCTAGACTGTGCATGGCTTGCTGGCTAGTGCAAGTTGTGATTGAGCCTGTGTATGACCTCTCTCCAGGTGAGGGAGGTGACTGTTGTTGGAAGAGGCAGGTTGTCAGGCCTGTGAGCAACTCTTTCCAGGTGAGAGAGTTTGCTGGGAAGTGGTTTCTTCCAGAGAGTGTCCAGCACCAGCATCGGGCTCTGAGACTTCCTGATCCGACCTGTTACTGAGACCCAGAGAGGGAGGTGTAGCACCGATGGACTGTGCTTGTGAAGGTGTATACTCCCGGGCGGAACATGCATGTGGGGAATGAGAGTCTGGAAGTAGTGGGTGTAAGATGGAATCCTGGGAAGAATCCTTCCAGTCATTCTGTGTTGTTTTCCCTGTAACCTCAACCTAGCCTAGGATTCCTTGCCTTGGGGTGGAGCTTAGTCCCAGCTCGGGGGTGACCCACTGCTGAGCTAACGAGCAGTGTGGTCTAAGGTTGGGAGGTTCGTGGAAGGCCTGCACGTGGTTGGTGGAATCGCTAAGGTTTTCAAAGATAAGTATCAAAAGATGTTCTATTCATAATTCTGCATCTCTGTGTAATTATAACTATCATGTATTTTGCTGTGCATATCAATTTAATGTTAATGTTATTGATTGTATATTATAGCAGGAAATAATATGTTTACTTTGAGCTCAAATGTATTCTTTGCTTAAATGCATGTTGTTTTTATAAGGCCTGTATGAGTTGTTTTCTGCAAGGTAGCGCCTACCTGGCCTTGGAAGGGGGTGAAGAGCGCTACAGTTTGGTAACAAAAAGACTGTTACAGTTGGTATCAGAAGTGATAAAGCTATGCAGAAAGGTGAGCTACAATTTGGTATCAGAGCGATTAAGCCTTGGTAACAGAAAAAGTAGCGTGACAATTTGGTATCAGAGCCAAGGTTTCGACGCTGAGCCTAGATGGGCTAGTTGAGTGGTCTTTGGACCAAAAATTTGAGGAGAAATTGTGTCTCGAGGACCAATTTCGGACCTTTGAATGTTCCTGAGTGTCAAGGAGTCACTTGACCGTGTTACAAAGCTCAGGAGGTATAGCGGTGTTGTGAAACCACAGTCGGTGTGGTCTATGGCCACAGGGAGAGAGGACTCCACACTAGTAGTATTGGAGCCTTCGGATCTGTTTGGAAGGGAAGGCGAACCCTTGTGATCGTCAGATTTGGAGAATGTGCATAGGGTTTAAAGACCCTTTGGAGTTGTACAGGAACGTGGAAATCGCGATATGCAAAATCCCGAAATTCGTCAGGACCGTCCATCGGGGAAACCACGTGGCTGTCGAATGGCGTTTCGGCACCCGAGAAACCAAAAAGGAAGACCCTTGTGTTTGCAAGTTGCGAGTTAGCGAAACACGGATTCCCGAGATGATCTACACCGTAGATCGTAGGAGAGGACTTGACCGTCGGATCAAGTGGAAGAGTAAACTGTAATTCAGGATTTCGGCCAACGGAAGTTCGAGATGAGAGATGCACGAACTCTCGATGCTCGAAACTCCGAAACGCCGAAAAGATTTGCGCCATAGATCTGAGGAAGGAGTCTAACTGTTGGATTTTGCTTGGAATGGACGTGGGCGCATGAATGTGTACCACGTGCCAGTGAGTCGTGAAGACATGCGAGAATGGTGGGACACGATGACGTCACCGAGGGTGACGTGGACCCTCCGGAATGTGCCACGCACCACTGCGGTTAAGGGCGACAGTTGTGCTGTGGGCCCGGAGAATAAAGTAAATCAGAATTTCAGATTTCGGGGATTGTAGTGACAAGGAGTTGGAAGTTGCTGCATAGTGAACTCCCGGGTACCGAAAACCCGAAGTCCCGAAATGCCGAATTCCTGAAGCCATTGGAGACTGAAGAACTGTAACAGGTTTTAAGGGTGACAACTATGTTGTGGGCCCGGAGAGCAAGGAAACCGAAATTTCGGAAGTCGGGGATTGAAGCGATAAGAGACTTAGAGTCACTGCTTCGTGAACTCTCGGGTACCGAAGACCCGAAAACCGAAGTGCCGAAATCCCAAAATCTCTACCATAGTTGGTGACAACTGTGCTGTGGGCCCAGGGAAAAGAGGTTGGAAGTTCGAAAGTTCGAGAGTCGGGAGTTAGAGAGGGAAGCGAGCGCGAGAACCTCCGGGGGACCAAAACCCCGAAACCCGAAACCCCAAAATCTCGAAGCCCCAAAATTTTCGAAGGACATAAGAACTGTCGAGGATTTAACTGTTGGATCCTCGTGGACAAAAAACCCCGAAAATTTGCAGAGCCAAACAGAGTTCAGAAAACTTAGTGAATTTGAAATGTTTTCTTATTCACGCTGGTTAATGACTGATTGTGATTTTGTTAAGGGTTTAAAGCCTGACAAACTTCGGTTGACTGTACGTTGTGTGTGTAGAGTCCAACGAGTGTCAGGACAGCCGAAAACCGACGCCGAGTATGGAATTGGAAGAGGTGTAGATTGCCTCCGAAATAGAGGACGAAAGGGTAGGAAGGAATGTCAACCTGGGAGTCGAAGGATCGAACTCCAATGGGCACGGAAGATAATTGGATAAGGAAGGGCATATAATGAAAATCATTGAAGGATTGCAGAAAGATGCCCAGGCTCACCGAGATGATAGCCGAAAGCTCATGAGGGTTAGGGATCAACTGGGTGAATTCAACTTAAAAATGTTGAAGAGCCTGGAAAGAATAGAAAGGAAATTGGAGAAGGGGAGTGACTCAAGCAAGACAAAGAGTCGGAGGACCCCTGAGAGGAGAAGAAGATCGAGGAGTGGTAGCAGACATCATCGTCGCTCCGCAAAGCATTCTGGTAAGGAAGCACACAGTAGTTCAAGCTCGTCTCCTACCAGAAAACACCGAAAATTTGGGAAGGATGAATTGAAAGGGGAGATGAACAAGATCAAGCCTCTAACGTTCGATGGTGAACATAAGGAGGAAGATGCCGAAACATGGTTGCTGGGCATGAAGAAATATTTCCAACTGCAGAATTATTCCACCCATGCAGAAGGAAGAATTGCAATGTATCAACTGAAAGGAAAAACATCCATGTGGTAGGATCAGTTTGTGCAAGTGCAGTACATCAGAGAGAAAGATATCACTTGGAAGGAGTTCAAGAGGTATTTCGAGAAGAAATACCTGAGTAAAAGATACTATGACAGAAAGATGGAGTTCTTCGAACTCAAGCTAGGCAGCATGACCATTGATGAATACGAACGAAGTTTCTTGGAACTACTGAAGTATGTTCCATTCATCAAAGATGAGGCTATCAAGATTGAGAGGTATCTGAGTGGACTTCCACCTGCCATTGGTGACAAGATTCAGTATGATGATCCTAAGACTATGGAGGAAACCATAAGAAGGGCTAAATGCTTATTTGAACAACAAAGAGAAAAGCCTACCATTCAGAAGGCTTGGAATGATCAGAGGAAGTTTAAGAAGGAACATAGGCATAAGGGAAACAAACCTCCCTTTTTCAGAAATAATCCTCAAGGACATCCATCGTTTAGAGAGCCGAGAATGGCTGAAGTGGGAGAACAAAGGCAGAGACAAACGCCCATTCAGTGTTGGGGCTGTAAAGGAAACCACAAGTACAGAGATTGTCCCATAAAGGAAATCACAAGTACAAAGATTGTCCCCATAAAAATGGTAAAGCGAGAACTGTTCATACTGTTCAGCAAGCTGAAACAGTGGAGGATATGGGCAACAAAATGTCGAGGATCTACGCAGCCCTGGACAACAAGCAAGCAGAATTTCAATCGCACATGATTGAAGTGGAAGGTATGATTAACAACCGACCACTTATTATTTTAATTGATTCAGGGGCTAGCCATAGTTATGTAGATCCTAGGGTGGTGGAAAGTTTGCGTTTAACAAGAAGCAAACATGAAAAGTCTTGGCTAGTGCAGTTAGCCACAAACCAAAAGGAAGGTCACTGAATTGGTTAAGTCCCATTTAGTGGACATGAAAGGATTGAGCACTAAGGCTGAATTGAATATTCTGCCTTTAGGCTCTTACGACTGCTTAATTGGGATGGACTGGTTGGACCAACACCATGCCCTTTTGGACTGTCGTAACAAGAGGTTTACATGCCTAGACGAAGAAGGAAATTAGGTAACAGTCCAATGAATTCCTAGAGTTGTGGCTATCAGAGAAATCTCAACCATGCAGCTGAAGAAGTGCTACAGGAAGGGCTGTCAATTAATTGCAGCTCGTGTGGAAGAAGCATCCAGAGATGCGGTCTCAAAGATTGGAGACCATGAGGTACTCAAAGAGTTCAAGGACGTATTTCAGGAGGTACCTGGACTACCTCCGAAGAGGGACATCGATTTTTCTATAAATTTAATACTAGGAGCAACTCCAGTTTCGAAAGCTCCTTATAGAATGAGTACGCCAGAGCTAAAAGAGTTGCAATTGCAGCTTGAAGAGATTTTGAAGAAGGGGTACATTTGCCCAAGCATGTCACCTTGAGGTGCCCCGGTCCTATTTGTGAAGAAGAAAGATGGGACGTTGAGGCTGTGCATTGATTTTCGACAGTTGAATAAGGTAACTGTCAAGAACAAGTATCCTCTACCAAGGATCAATGATCTTTTCGATCAGTTGAAGGGTGCGAAAATATTTTCAAAGATAGATCTCAGATCTGGATATCACCAAGTGAGAATAAATGATGAGGACATCAACAAGACCGCCTTTAGAACAAGGTACAATCATTATGAGTTAACGGTGGTGCCGTTTGGACTGACAAACACACCTGTTGTTTTCATGTGCTTAATGAATGGTGTATTCAGGGACTATTTAGACAAGTTTGTCATAGTCTTCCTGGACGACATCTAAGTGTATTCCAAGTCAGAGGAAGAGCATGAGCAACACCTGAGAATGGTGCTGCAAGTGTTGAGAGAACACCAGCTGTACGCCAAGTTGAGCAAGGGCTCATTTTATCAAAGGCAGATCCATTACTTGGGACATATTATTTCAGAAGAGGGGATCATTGTGGATCCTGAAAAGGTAGAGGCCATCCGAGAATGGTCAGCGCCAAGGAATGTGGCAGAAGTTAGATCTTTTATGGGTCTGGCATGCTACTACAGAAGGTTTTTAGCCAGATTCTCAAAGATAGCTCACCCTATTACTTCCTTGCAAAGGAAGGAGAAGAAGTTTCAGTGGACTGAAGAGTGTGAGAGCAGTTTCTAGCGATTGAAGCAGTTGTTAACCAGCGCTCCAATCCTGAAGATTGCAGATCCAAATATGGATTTCATGGTGTACACATATGCATGTAAGGAGAGACTGGGAGGAGTTCTCAGCCAAGAGGGATTTGTAATCTGTTATGAATCCCGAAAGCTAAAAGAGCATGAAAGGAATTATGCCACTCACGATTTAGAGCTGACAACAATCGTCCACGCATTGAGGAAATGGAGACATTACCTCATGGGGAGGAGATTCGAATTGAGAATAGACCACAACGATCTGAAGTATTTATTTGATCAACCGACTTTAAATGCCAGGCAAACCAGATGGCTGGAGTTTCTGTGTGAATATGACTTTGATATTAAGCACATCAAAGGGAAAGAAAATAAGGTGGCTGATGCACTCAACAAAAAAGTGCACGAATTACATGCTACAGCCATTAGCATGTACAGGACTGAGATTAAGGATAGAATTTTGGAAGCTGCAAATGTTGATTTGCAGTATAGAGGTCTGGTAGCAAAGCTACAACAACGTGAGAGACCACAGACCCAGGGAAGTTACATCTTGGGAACTGATGGCTTACTTTTGTATAAAAACAGTGTATGTACCCAATGTCCGAGAATTGAAGCTGACAATTCTAAAAGAAATGCATAACGTGGCTTATGCTGGACATCCTGGATATCGGAAAACTGTGGCAGGAGTCAAAAGCCATTACTTTTGGCCGGATCTGAGGAAATAAATCACTCAATACATCAACAGATGTATGGAGTGCCAAAAAGTTGAGGCTGAGCATAGGCACCCAACAGGGTTGCTGCAACCTTTACCCATTCCTGAGTGGAAATGGGAAGTGGTGACAATGGATTTTATCACAGGATTGCCCAGAACAAGCAAGCAACATGATTCAATCATGGTGGTGGTGGACAAGCTTACAAAAGCTGTCCATTTTATTTTGCTGAAAACCACTCAGAAGGCAGCAGATGTTGTTGATATCTTCTTAAAAGAAGTGGCACACTTGCACAGAAGTCCTAAGACAATTGTGTCTGATAGGGACACAAAATTCACCTCGAATTTCTGGAAAGGACTGTTTAAAGGATTCAGAACGAATCTGAACTTTAGTACAGCGTATCATCCTAAGTCTGATGATCAGACAGAAAGGGTGAACAGAGTAATAGAAGACATACTGAGAATGTATGTGATGGATAAACCATCAAGGTGGGAAGACTACCTGCATTTGGCAGAGTTCGCCTACAATAATGGGTATCATACATTGTTGAAGATGAGCCCATTCGAAGCACTTTATGGAAGAAAGTGCAACACTCTAGTAAGTTGGGATAATCCAGCTGACAGAGCAGTAGTTGGGCTTGAGCTGCTCAAAGAGATGGAAGACCAAATGATAAGAATTAAACAGAATCTAAAAGCTACCCAGGATAGGTAGAAAAGTTACGCTGATGGTAACAGAACCCACAGAGAATTCAAAGTGGGCGACCATGTTTTCCTGAAAGTGAAAACTAACAGGACTTCCCTAAAGTTGGGAAGTTGCGCCAAGTTAGCAACGAGATTTTGTGGGCCGTTTGAGATCCTGGAAAGGATTGGGCCAGTTGCATACATGCTTGCATTACCTGCATCTATGACTGTACATAATGTGTTTCATGTTTCACTGCTTAATGTGTTTCATGTTTCACTGCTTAAGAAATATATACCTAATGCTAATCATGTTATCGATTGGAATGTGATTTAGGTGGAACCAGAAGGTGTCCTGCAAGTGCATCCTGTGCGCATATTGGACAGGAAAAGCAAACAACTCTAGAATCGAGCTATAGAGCTTGTAAAAATCCAGTGGACCTGGTATGGTCCTGAGGACACAACATGGGAGCATGAAGATGTTATGCGGGCAGAGTGCCCGCATCTTTTTGAAAATTTTGAAAAGCTTGCAGAGACAGTGTAAGGTTGCACTGAGGATAGTGCAAAAATAAGGGAGGGGGATTGTAGTGTCCCCAAGACCGAGCCCTTTGTAAATCTGATGTATGAAATGAATTGTAAATATGTGTTATAGGCTGGTGAGCCAAGTTTGTATAATCTAGTGGGCTTATGTGATTGTTAGGCTAGAGAGCCTAAGGGTTGGAGGCCAAGGGCCTGATTTTGTACCTATATGTATGCAACACATTAATAAAATATAAACACCGCCACGTGCAGACCGACCACGATGAATGAGTGATGGGGGACTGAGCTTCCACAGAGTGGGCAAGGAATTAGGGGTTGGAAGGTGGGAAAAGGGGCTAAGTGTTGAGCCTAGGGGCTTAAGCCTTGGGAATAATATTTTATTATTATTCCAAAGAACATGTGCATTTTATGTTTTATTTTTATCCTAAGAAAGGGGATGCATGTTGATGGAACGTATGCAGTTCCAAGGGTGACAAGTGTCAACCCTGGTGCATGTAAATAAAACGACTGAGATGAGCCGTGAGAGGGCCCCTCCTCCATTCCACCCGACTGCCTAAGCGTGTACGGAGCTCTGAACAGTACGACTGACCCAACCTCTGCAAGAATACCTCGTGCGTTTTTTAGAGCCGAGAAGCCTGTGTTCGTTTCTAAAAAGTCAGGTTCACCCTCTCCGTTCTGAGCCGTAGAGTCGAGAATTGCTTGTCACGCAATCCCGAAAACCATCACCGTGAGACCTTGCCGTCATTGTTGAGCCTGTTTGGGAAGCCTGTGTCTGTATTCCCGGTTGGATGTGGTGGCCACGCAGAGCTAGACTGCGCGTGGCTTGCTGGCCAGTGCAAGTTGTGATTGAGCCTGTGTATGACCTCTCTCTAGGTGAGGGAGGTGATTGTTGTTGGAAGAGGCAGGTTGTCAGGCCTGTGAGCAACTCTTTCCAGGTGAGAGAGTTTGCTAGGAAGTGGTTTCTTCCAGAGAGTGTCCAGCACCAGCTTCGGGCTCTGAGACTTCCTGATCCGGCTTGTTGTCGAGACCCAGAGAGGGAGGTGTAGCATCGATGGACTGTGCTTATGAATGTATATACTCTCGAGCGGAACATGCATGTGGGGAATGAGAGTCTGGAAGTAGTGGGCGTAAGATGGCATCCTGGGAAGAATCCTTCCAGTCATTCTGTGTTGTTTTCCCTGTAACCTCAGCCTAGCCTAGGATTCCTTGCCTTGGGGTGGAGCTTAGTCCCAGCTCGAGGGTGACCCACTACTAAGCTGACGAGCAGTGTGGTCTAAGGCTGGGAGGTTCGTGGAAGGCCTGCACGTGGTTGGTGGAATCGCCAAGGTTTTCAAAGATAAGTATCAGAAGATGTTCTATTCATAATTCTGCATCTCTGTGTAATTATAACTATCATGTATTCTATTGTGCATATCAATTTAATGTTAATGTTATTGATTGTATATTATAGCAGTAAATAATATATTTACTCTGAGCTCAAATGTATTATTTGCTTAAACGCATGTTGTTTTTATAAGGCCTGTATGAGTTGTTTTCCGCAAGGTAGCGCCTACCTGGCCCTGGAAGGGGGTGAAGAGCGCTACAGTTTGGTATCAGAAAGACTATTACAATTGGTATCAGAAGTGATAAAGCTATGCAGAAAGGTGAGCTACAATTTGGTATCAGAGCGATTAAGCCTTGGTAACAGAAAAAGTAGCGTTACAAAATGTACTATAACCATTCAAAGCAAAGAAGGATTGCAGAAATTCACTTACATCCACCAAGAATAATCTAGCAATAAGCCTATTAGAAGATTTTCCACCAAGAAAAATGCCGAGAAACACCAAATTTATCCTCCTCCAAGAAGTGCGCCTAAAATTTCAGCCAATAAACCCTAAGTAGGGCGCAAATTTCAGACCTCACTTGTGTGAGTGAAAGATGATGAAAAATACAAGGGCAAAAATCCTTATTTATACAATTACAATGACCTTCAATTACGAAATTAGGTCAAAAAGGTCGACATGGCCAGTTTACATGAAATATCCAGTTTTTTTTACATAAAATTGACAAATTAAACACTAAATCAAACAAGAGAGGTGACATCATGCCCTTCTAGGGTGACGTTGGGCCTCCTAGGTGAAACGTTGGCCTCCAGGAGCAAAACGTTAGGCCTCTGAAGGCCTCTGGATCAAGCCACGCGTGCCACTTGGCACACAACTACCTTCATCGTGTCCATCCAACACCGGGTGATGTCAAGGGTCACATAGGTGACATCATGGCCCTTCCAAGGCCAACATCATAGTGGGAGGGCAAGACCCCCTTGGGTCCAAGCCTGCCAGGTTGTCTCTAGTGTAACGTCCTCCTCTCTCTCCGGTGCAAGCCTCTGGTATGTGTCTTCCCCTGGCTGGGGTCTCAACATCCATCTAGTGGGATTTTATCCCTATGTAGGTCTGAACTAATCATCTCCCCATGTGTACTTTTCCGTCGGGTGTGGCCATGCAACAACAACAAGTATGCCCTCCATGGGCTCATAAGTCACATGGATCATAGCAATGTCAATCACGTCTAATAATCAAGTTATCTAAACATGTGCATAAAACTCCCCTTTCCCAGACAAGTGCTCAAAGGCATTATGCTATTCTACAAGCCAGGTTTGGAGAAGGTTTCAGGAGGTCCTATTGGGCTAATTCTCAATGTATGTGGGATGTTTCTAGGTGAAGACCAATCCAGGTCATGTAAGTGGATGAGGTGGTACGGGGATGTTTGAG
Source organism: Picea engelmannii (assembly GCA_009831015.1). Lineage (NCBI taxonomy): Eukaryota > Viridiplantae > Streptophyta > Pinopsida > Pinales > Pinaceae > Picea > Picea engelmannii. The sequence goes on along the minus strand of ML813780.1, from coordinate 190,125 downwards.
CAATGAGTGCAGTGATGACATGGAAATGCATGGCTTACTTGTGGGTGTCTCTGAAGAGGGGCTTACCTGTGGGTGTCTTTGAAGAGGGCGAGTTGCACCTTGTCATGGATGCAAATGTTTCCAAGCCCATTCAATGCCTTTTACCTTTTTGTCTTATTGATTTTTCTTTCAAGAGAATAGTTGGGGGACACTGCCTTGGCGTGGTGACCAGTGGTGACAGTGTTACCCACAAACATTTTACGGAGATGAGAAGGATGGCTCATGATGGGACCCCCTTTCTCTTGGCTATGCCACCAAGAGCTACTACAGTGGCGCGGTGACCAGCTGAATGATAGTGTCATACTGCTACATGCCCATTGACCTAATAGGTTGGCTCGTGATGAGACCCCCTATCCTCCAACTAGGTCTTGATTTTATTATTTTATGGGTCCATCCATTTCTTGCTAAGAATCCTTTTATTCCTTTCTCGGGGATCCCTGGGCGAAACATTTGAAGGTTTTATTCTTTTGGCTTTTATCTTTTGCCAGCTATTTTTACCCTCTGGGTCTTTAGCCCCTTCTTCCCACAAGGCAAGGTACAACCCTTTGCTAGCTTGGAATACCCAATGCCCGAACCAATGTAGGGGATGGATGAGAGGGAAAATGATGAAAAGTGATAAGTATGGTGGGAATGGATGATGACCTTTCATGAACTCACCCAGTGGCAAGTCAAATCCTAAGGGAACCAACTTTCTAGGGCATCCTGTCATTCCCCCCAGGTGTGGACAAGTGGAAAGGCATAAAGTCCAAGCACATGTCATGAAGCAAAATGAATTAAATGCACATATTCAAATGTTTTGAGAATCAGAGTGACACATACCATGATACCCAGACTCATTATCTCATGGAGCAAGACCCACTGCTACTAAAGAACCAGGCCAATGGGATGGATGTTGTTGTTGTTGACAGGATGGAGGCGTTGAAGAAAAAAGATGGGCCCTCCAAGGCCAGACTCAAGTCAAAATGGCTCTCGGTACTCCATGTCTAGGACCTGTGGGCCTTGAGACATAATCTCCTTAGTTATCCCTAGGCTAGGGGATAACATGTATCATCACCAAGCTCAACCTGTAATCTCGAGTCTTGCTTCTTTAGATTAGAAAACAATTGTTGCACTGATGTTATATGTTGAGATGCCCCACTATCCACATACCATGCATTCCTCAGAATCACACTGGTAGAAAGGCAAGATACTAATGAGAAATTATTTTCAAATTTGGCAGCAAACTTGATCATCTCAGTTTCTACAGAGGTTGCTACATGCTTCTGCTACTGCTTCCCTTTACCCTTTTTCTTATCTAGACACTATGATGCATAATGGCCATGCTTATGACAACTGAAGCACTTGATTTTACTCAAGTCCTTTCTTGGTTGTGAAGTTGACTCTTCACTCTTTCCCTTACCCTTGTTGGGTCCTGGATACAGTTATCCTAAAGCCTCTCAAAGTCAAGAAGGTTTTCCCGAGCGCAAATACCTTTGACAAATGGTTCCCATGAAGTTGGGTATCCGTTCAGTGCCATGTTCACTAGCTCTACATCTTCAACCTTTTCCCCAATTACTACAAGTTGACCATGAATCTGTGTGATCTTCATGAGATAATCGGGTGATTGTGTTTGATCTTGTCATTACTATGGATATGTGTTTGTTCTGCAATATCATGTTCCTGTTTATGTTCAAACTCTGGTAGAGACTAACCAATGCATCAAACATCTCCTTCATCTTCTTCTTCTCAGATACATGAGGGATCAAATGATCCTTTATGGCATCCAAGATCATCTGCTTGGCCTTCACTACCCTCTTGTTGTGAGCTACCAATTCCCATGGATCTATAGGCAGAGTAACAACATTCTTGACAATATCCTAAAGATTATTTTTTTCTAGTAAGAGTGTAACCCTCACCTTCCATGATAAGAAATTTGAGGCACCATCCAATATGTCCTCAAGCCTGAGGCTATTTGATGCCATTTCTGAGATCTATTACACAAACCCCCAAATCTGAAAATAAAACTTTGCATTATATTGCCAAATTTAATTGTTGCAGAAATAAATTTCAAACCATAGCATTAATCACACAATAGCTGGAAATCAAATAGAGAAAGCATAAAAAATAATTTCACACATACACCAATAATTACTCCAAATCTGCTTTCAATTCCTTTTAAAAACTTACAAGGAAACTTCCACAAGCTACTAAAAAAACAACACTACATGGATACCAAAAACCAGCTCAAACTTGAGCTTTTACAACATGACTGAAAGGTATCATTGCTGGAAAAAACTGGTAACAACAATTCTTTGTTGTATAGCCTGTTGTACAGGCTGTATGGTTGCTACATGATCCTGTTGTACGGAGTCTGTACGACTGCATGGGTCCGTATGGTACTATATGTACGATTGTACAAAGTTTCGTATGATTGTACAAAACCATGCAGGATTGTCGTACAAGATCGTGTTGCTTGGAAATTGTTAATGTTTATGCTATTATTATAGTTCTTTGCATTTCAATAGATAAGAGCATCATAAGAACAAGATCACTAAGAAATACACATTCACAAGAGACACAACATTTATCTTGGGAAACCCTCTAGGGGAAGAAAACCCAACAAAAACTTCCTTATCATAAATTGCCAATATAATGTTCAAGAGATAACTCAAACCAATACAGATAGTCCTTCCCAAGAGATGCGCCACTCTTCTTCTCCTCTCTCCAATTGGTAATTGCAGCTTGCCTCATAAGAGAATGAACAAGTGAGTTGTGTGATTAAAGTGAGGCGCTAGCCTCCTATATATACAAGACTGGCACGTGTGAAAGGGTTTCACTAGCAGGGCCGACCTTTCACTCTGGGTGGGTAAACCCACTTTTAATTAATTATGGGTCTTCAATAATAACTGTTGGGGTCGACTTCTTATTCTGCCTATTACAATTGTCTGATGACCAATCTGCAAAAGGGGATTTGGTCCTAATACAATTACCGACATGATTAATCCACAATGGGGATTAATCCTAATAATAAAATAACAATAATAATAAGAATGCTCTTC
>ML813780.1:158465-186948 GCA_009831015.1 Picea engelmannii | reverse complement strand
AGTCGGAGAAGATTTTACAAGTGTACAAAGAAGAATTCCAAGAGCCTAAAGGGTTGTCAACTAAGAGGGAAGTGGAGCATGAGATACAACTATTTCTTGACTCTCCATTACCAAACATAGGGCTATATATATAATCAATACTGGAAGTAGATGAAGTGAAGAAACAATTGCAATGATTGTTAGAACTTAGAGCAGTGAGTAATTCAACCAAGCACGTGACCTTGAAGGTCACCTGTCATCATAGTATTAAAGGATGGGACTTAGAGATTGTGTATGTACTATGGACTACATAGCTCTAAATAAGATGAGCCTCAAGGATCGATGTTCGTTGCCCAAAATTGATGACTTGTTGGATCAACCACAACATGCCAAATACTTACCAAGTTGGATCTCAAATAGGGATACCACTGGGTATGAGTCAAATAAGAAGACACATGGAAGACCACCTTCAAGGTAAGGCAAAGTTTATATGAGTGGTTGGTAACACCTTTTGGTTTATGTAATGCACTAGTTACATTTATGTGTTTGATGAATAATGTATTGCATTATGTTACTGCTCAAACTCTCGCTAGATGAAAAAGTCCTAATCAAAACTGGAGAGCCTAGAGGCAACTATCAGGCAAGCCACCCACCGTCACCTCGATGGCCTTGCCCCACACTTCAGACTACGGATATCCTAGTCTAGGGAGGAATCTTTAAAGGTCAAACAAGCTAAATTCATTGTAAATATGTGAGTATCTTGTTAGTTTGAACTTGACTTATAATATCTTATCACAAATAACCAATTTTCCTTATATGTGAGAGAAGAGAACATGCAAATTGATTATCCAAATAACACAAGTGTTCCAATGAATTAAGAATCAACAATAGACATGTGTCTTGAAATGCTGAAAATGACATAGAAAAGGCATGACAATCTTAGTTAAAACTAAATTTGCTTATAACCACAAGAAATGCTTACGGATACTTTTCCAAGGGTGCTTAAATGTATTTATGATATAGCAATAATTAGCAATGTGAATGAACCAACAATATAGGTGAAATTCAGGCATTCACAATATTATTCTTAGATCTGAAAGTTACTTGAGAAATTCAGCCATCAATGTGAGATCCATCCATAAACATTTGAGTGGTCGATTTACAAGAGTGCCAAAATCTGAAATATATTATCCAAAAACATTATCATACTGTTCAACAAATTATGCTTGAAACCCACAAGAAATGATTTGAGTGCTAAACTATGAAATATCACCACTGTTATGTACCATTATCCAAAGGACATCATCAAATCAATGAGAACATTACACAGTACATCAAGATTCAATTATGTCAAATGCAACAGTGATGAAATATCCAAAATTCAGATCTGTTTATAAAATTTTGTGGCAACAGATTTCGGATACCAAGGATTATCCAATATTTGTATCAAGCCTCTAGGCACAAGTATTTTACCATCAGAGTGTTAAATATAATTACCATGATACACAGTTAACCATGAAAGTTTCCAGGTTTTAAAACTTGTTATCATACCCCAAGAACAACAGAAAATATCAATGATTATTCCAAAGTAAAACTGTTCAATCTCATAACACAGAAATTCCACCAAGCAATATCAAAATTTAGGTGAACTTTTAAGTGGTTTTAAGCAGGTCGTCAGGAGACCTTTAACTTCAATTTAGTAAGTGCAATGTATTAAAGCTTTAAACCAATGAAACGCTCAAGAAGTTATGTGCCATTCTCATGTAACCAGTCCTCTCAAAACCCTCTACCAGTGAACAGTATTCAACAAATGTGAGTCGATTAACACTTTTTTGCAGGTCGTTCAAGGTTTTAGTGTGGTGGTTTAGATCACAAATGCCACAAAAGGATTCAAGAAAACCATGCTAGTGTATATCAAACTTATTTATTAATCTCTTGATGATGATTACCAACAATTATTGGACCGGGAATATATTTAAACCATGAGATCTGTTAGCCTTTCAAAGCATGTTTAGTCCATCCATTATGTTTTTGTTAGATCCATCAACAAGATTTAAGATTAAACCATCAGACCTATTGAAATTTAAAGCGTTCTAATGAGGCTTAAGCAAAATCGGCCCCTTAGACTAGCAAATTCCAGCAATATTAAAACATGAAACCCTGAAATCGTTTGGTTCATTAAAGCGTTGATTTAGTCCAGTGTGAGAGTTATGTGTTAGATCTACTTGAATCGTGTAAATTAAAACCCTCTAATATCTAATCAAGTTTCTCTTAAATGATATGATGTGTATAACCATAAGAAACAATAGCAAATAGATGTAAGTTAAACTTTGAGATGCAAATGATTTGCAAATACACCTAAGTTCAAATCTAACTAGATGAGAAAATTATTAGCCTAATGAACTTGAAAGGGCAATTTAGATCTGAGAATAAAACAAATCTAAACTTTAGATTGCAAAATAAAACAAAATGAATAGAAAATTTAAAGTTGAGGTTGAGAAAATGCAAAGGAAAAGACCAATGCCTACCCCACTTGTGCTATGGGAAACACTTTGATACAACTTGAGTGTTTGTTCATGTATCCAAGTGTTGAGATAACAAGGATTATAAAATGATTGCTTTGTAAGCTTCAACCAAGATACTTGAATTATTACAAGCTATTAGAGGAGACTAGTCCTATGAGAATCTAATCTAAGTATTACAAAATGAACTTTAAACCTAGTTTAAGGCAAGAGGATAGAACCCCAGGATTTCTATGCTCAATGCAATAAATCTAATCCTAAATGATCACAAGGAAAATAAGTAAGTAAAACTTTACCTCAATTGTCTTCTTTGATCTTGCAGTAGCTCATTCCCCCTAGTATACCTACAATAACAAATATCTCCAATAATAACCCTTGAAGAAAGCCCTCAAACAAGACAAGATTTTACAAGTGATTTGGCAAGGCAAGACTAATTTCTTCCCATTATTCTTCCACTGAGTTACAATGAAGAAAATGTCTCTTTAAATAGATGAGGTGGCTCGTGAAACCATGAGTGAAAACCATGTGCTAATACAACCTCTAGCTAAAAACTATGTTCAAATACATGCGATGCTTTCAAAACCATGGTCTAAAATCATCATGAGCTTAATGAAATAATCCAATATGTAGTGTATCCTCCTAAAATGCTCCAACAACGAAGAAAGGGTCACACGTGTGGTGCAAGAAGGCTCATGAACAAATGTGCCCTCCTAACAAACTACATGAAGTGTGGAATAAATCACATGACATAAAAAGATAGTCAACCAAAAAGAGGAGCACTCCACTAGAAGATGACCACCAATGGCACGTGTGGCACTAGGAAGGAGGCGCTCCATCAAGTATGTAGTCAAAGAGTGATAACCACCTCAACTAACTCATAACAACCTGTAACAACCTCATAATGGACTCCAACAACCTCAACAACCTCACATGTGTGGTAAAAAAGGCATAATAAAATGGAATAAGCCACATGTGTGGAAATTTGTGTCCAATAAAGCAAGTGCACCCTCTAGGAATGGTCCATGTAACACATGATGATGATGTGGAGTCCCCATCATTGTCCAATGCACTATCACAAATCCCAATGTAGTGACATGTATCCCAATGCCATGTCACATATTCCAATGTCGATGTATGTGTCTATATGTTGGTACATAGGTCCCAAGGTAGTATCACAGATCCCAATGAAATGTTACAGATATTGAAGCAAGTACACAAATCTCGAGGCATGGTATACGAATCTGAAGGCATATGTGCTACCTGCAATGCATGTACACAGATCCCAATGCATGGCATCCAGTCATATTGGTGAGTCAAGCCCCATTATACAAGTCATTAGGTAGTGTACACAAATGATTTCCTTTAGCAACATCATAACATTAGTTAATTTTAAAATTTACCTAAGTTTTACCAGGGGGGGACAATCTTAATCTGTATTACATGTGGCAAATCCTAAGACAAAAGGTATTACCTAGATCATTAAGTTAGAAATAGGTAAATATGATGGATGATTATGGAAGGGGAAAGAGAAACTTCATGTATTAACCCTTAAAGTCAGTCATGATGATGTGAAGGTCTTTTGTCTTGTCCAACTTGCTTGAGAAACTTCTTTTATTCTCCTTTTATAAGTGTTTTTTGGATCATAAAAACTACGGTAAAGGGTTTGGTTGGAACTCCTTGTTGAGTGTCCACCTCTTGAATTCTCTTCCTGTGGAGTCGCCAAGTGAGTAAACTTGTAAAAATATTCAAATCCTACTCACCAAAAGTGTTGAAGCTAAAAATTCTAATATCCAAGGAATGGACTTTGTCCCCGACAATGACACCAAAATGTTATTCTCGCTAAATGAAAAATTCCTAATCACAGCTGTAGAGCCTAGAGGCAACTATTAGGAAGCCACCCATTGTCACTTCGGTGGCCTTTCCCTACACTTAGAGTATGGAAATCCTAGTCTAGAGGGAAATCCCTGAAGATCAAACAAGGTAAATTCATTGTAAATATGTGAGTATCTTGTTAGCTTGAACTTGACTTGTAATATTTTATCACAAATAACCAATTTGCCTTATATGTGAGAGAAGTGAGCATGCAAGTTGATTTTCCAAATAAAACAAGTGCCCCAATGAATTAAGAATCAATAAAAAACCTGTCTAGAAATGCTGAAAATGACTTAGAAGAGGCATGGCAATCTTATTTAAACTATATTTGCTTATTACCACAATGAGTTCTCAAGAAATGCTCATGAATACTTATCCAAGGGTGTTCAAATGTATTATGATATAGAAATAATCATCAATGTGAATGAACGTTCATGAATACTTATCCAAGGGTGCTCAAATGTATTATGATATAGCAATAATCATCAATGAAATGCTCATGAATACTTATCCAAGGGTGTTCAAATGTACAATGATATAGCAATAATCATCAATGTGAATGAATGCTCATGAATACTTATCCAAGGGTGCCCAAATGTATTATTATATAGCAATAATCATCAATGTGAATGAACCAGCAGTATAGATGAAATTAAGGCATACATAATATTATGCTTAAATCTGAAAGTTACTTGAGAAATTTAGCCATCAATGTGAGATCCATCCATAAACATTTGAGTGGTCGACTTAAAAGAGTGCTAAAATCTGAAATATATTATCCATAAACATATTATGCTTGAAACCCACAAGAAATGATTTGAGTGCTAAACTATGAAATATCACCACTGTTATGTACCATTATTCATAAGACATCTTCAAATCAATGAGAAGATTACACAGTACATTAAGATTCAATTATGTCAAAGTGCAACTGTGGTGAAATATCCAAAATTCAGATCCATTCATAAAATTTTGTGACAACAGATTTAAGATACCGATGATTATCCAACATTTGTATCAAGCCTGTATGCACAAGTATTATATCAGCAATGTGTTAAGTATGATTACCATGAGACATAGTTAACCATGCAAATTTCCAGTATTTAAAACTTGTTATCATACCCCAAGAATAGTTAAAAATATCAATGATTATGCCAAAGTAAAATTGTTCAATCTCATAACACAGAAATTCCAGCGAGCGATATCAAAATTTAGCTGAACTTTTAAGTGGTTTTAAGCAGGTCGTTGGGAGACCTTTAACTTCGATTTAGTAAGTGCAATGAATTGAAGTTTTAAACCAATGAAACACTCAAGAAATTACGTGCCATTCTCATGTAACCAGTTCTCTCAAAACCCTTAACCAGTGAACAGTAATGCAACAAATGTGAATTGATTAACACTTGTTTGTAGGTCGTTCAAGGTTTTAGTGCAGCAATTTGACATATATGGTGGTTTAGATCACAAATACTATAAAATGTTTCAAGAAAACCATGCTAGTGTTTATCAAACTTATTTATTGATCCTTTCATGATAATTACCTGCAAGTATTGAACCGAGAATAGATCAAACCATGAGATTGGTTGGCCTTTCAAAGCATGTTTAGTCCATCTATTATGTTTTTGTTAGAGCCATCAACCAGATTTAAGATTAAACGTCATATCTATTGAAAACTAAAGCGTTCTAATGAAATTTAAGCCAAATCAGCCCCTTAGACTAGCAAATTCCAGCAATATTAAAACATGAAACCCTCAAATCGTTTGGTTCATTAAAGCATCAATTTAATCCAGTTTGAGTTATGTGCTAGATCTACTTGAATAGTGTAATGTAAAACCCTCAAGATCTAATAAAGTTCCTTTTAAATGATATGATGTTTATAACTAAAAGAAACATCAACAAATCGATGTAAGGTAAGCTTTGACATGGAAATGATTTGCAAATACACCTAAGTTCAAATCTAACTAGATGAGAAAATTATTAGCCTAATGAACTTGAAAGAGTAATCTATAAAACAAATTGAAACTCTAGATTGCAAAATAAAACAAAAATTAAAGGAAAATTTAAAGTTGAGGTTGAAAAAAAGCAAGGAAAAGAACAATGCCTACTCCACTTGGGCTACAGGGTACATTTGTTCGAATGTGAGTGTTTGTTCATGTATCTCAAGTGTCGAGGTCACAAGGATTATGAAAGGATTGCTTTGTGAGCTTCAACTAAGACACTTGAATCACTACAAGCTACTAGGGGAGACTAGTCCTATGAGAAATCACTACAAGCTACTAGGGGAGACTAGTCCTATGAGAATCTAATCTAAGTACTACAAAATGAACTTTAAACTTAGTTTAAGACAAGATAATAGAACTCTAGGATGTCTAATCTCAATGCAATAAATCTAAGCCTCAATAATCACAATGAAAAGAAGTAAAACTTTACCTCAATTACCTTCTTTGATCTTGTAGTAGCTCCCTCCTAATATACTTGCAATAACAAATATCTCCAGTAAAAACCCTTGAACAAAGTCCTCAGGGAAGATAAGACTTTACAAATGATTTGGAAAGGCAAGACTATTTTTTTCTAATTATTCTCCAACTGAGTTACAATGAAGAAAATGTCTCCTTATATAGATGAAACCATGAGTGAAAACCATGTGATAATACAATCTCCAACTAAAAATCATGGGAAAATACAAGAGACGCCTTCAAAACCATGGTCTAAAACCATCTTGAGCTAATAAAATAATCCAACAAGTGGTGAGTCCTACCACGCTGCTCCAACAACCAAGAAAGAGTCAGATGGGTGGTCCAATAAGGTCCATGAGCAAGTGCAACCTCCTAACAAATTGCATGAAGTGTGGAATAAATCACATGGCATAGAAGACTATGTTAATTTTAAAGCAACTATTAAGTTTCTTTTCAATTTACTAGACAATAATAGCATATGCAGGATCAGTGAGAGAAACACAATCACAAGATACACAACATTTATCTCGGGAAACCCTCATGGGGGAGAAAACCCAACAAAAACTTCCTTAATATAGATAGTCAATACAATGCCAAGAAAATAAACCAAAACACTAGAGAATATCCAACACTGAGCAATGCGGCTCTCTCTTCCTTCTTCCGACAACTAAAAACTGCAACTTCCTTCAAACTTGTGCACTAGATGAGTGAACTGAGTGAGGGAATGAATGAGGTGCTAGCCTCTCTTATTTGTTCTCGTTGGCAGGTGCTAGGGAGGTGTCTCTTCACTTGGCAGGGCATACCTCTTCACTTAGTGGCTAAAACCACTTTAATTAGACATGGGGGCCAACTTTTTAATTTCCATGATATAATTACGGTTTGACCAATCCACAAAAGGGGATTTGGTCATTTACAAAGCCCGACATGATCAATCCACAAAAGGGGATTGATCTAATTAAAATAAATCAATAATAAATAGAATACTCTTTGTAGTTACAATATTTCAACACTCCCCCTTAGCAAGAAGGGTATTCTACAACATCATCAGAAGAGAGAGGGTAGCAACATCAACAACATCTGGAACATTGTCTTACATATCTATAAATCATCAGAAGTTTTTCTCATCATCATTCACAACATGGAGCTCGAGTAGCATCATCATCATCATCATCTGCATCAACATAAATTAGTATAACACTAGTATATCATCATCATCAATAACATCAACAAAAACAACATCATCATCACAACACAAAGGCTAGAGCAACAACAACATCACATCATGAAGGATGGAGCAACAACATCATCATCATCATGGGGCAACAAAATGAGGCAGGTGTATCAACAACATTTTTTGGTACTCTAACAGTCCCTAAGGAGCTGCCCAAGAATCATAAGATTCCCTAGGATATAAAATCCTAACGGAGCTACCATGCGGTACTCTGACAAACCGTCATTACCAGACCTTCGGGATCTACCCAGGAATCATAAGATTCCCTAGGATTATAAAAATCCTAACGGAGCTACCACTACTAACCATAGCTAGCATATACATGCACAGGTACTCTGACAGACCATCCTTATCGGACCTTCGGCATCTGTCCAGCGATGATCAGTCCCTTAGGATATAAAATCCTAACTGAGCTACCCGCTATTGGTCAAGATACCATAGTATCATCAACATCACTCCCCCTTTTGAGGGAGGTGCTTTCAGACTATACCAAGCTTGTCTCGAAAGTGCTCAAACTTTACACGTGACAGAGGCTTGGTCAACACACCTGCAACCTGCTCATCTGTGCCAACATATTGGAGCTTTATGGATCCCCTCTGCACCATATCATGAATGTAGTGATATCGGATTTCTATGTGCTTCGACTTGTCATGGAACAAGGGGTTCTCTGTGATCTTTATGCAGCTTTGGTTATCACATAGAATCACTGTTGCTTCCATCTCCAGATCAAATAGACCTGTCAAAAACTTTCGTAGCCATATGGCTTCACAATTGGTGGAACATGCAATAATGTATTCCACTTCTGTTGTGTTGAGAGAAATACTAGATTGCTTCCTACTCTGCCATGAAGTCATGGATGACCCCAAACTAAAACATCCTGAAGTGCTCTTTCTGTTAGAAACACTTCTAGCCCAATCTGAATCGGTATAACCAATCACTATGAAGTCATGATATCCATTATAACAAAGACCAAATTCCAACGTACCCTTAAGGTATCTCATCACATGTTTTGCAGCAACAAGGTGAACATGTCTGGGATCTACCAGATACTGACTTAAGGTGTTCACAACAAAACATGATATATTTAGCCTGGTATTCGTCAGATACATCAACGATCCAATGATTTGTCTGTACAATGTAGCATCAACCAATTCTGATGAAGTATCAACCAGGAGCTTCAACTTTGTTTTCATGGGTGTATTCATGGATTTACACTCCAACATATCAAACCTCTTCACTATTTCAACTGCATACTTCCCTTGGTTAAGGAAGATCTTCTTTGGGCTCTACCAAACCTCAAGACCTAAGAAATAGTGCTTTAGGCCTAGGTCTTTCATCTCAAATTCTGCAGTGAGCTTCTTCTTACAATCAGTGATGAGTTTTTCTTCTCCAGTTAAGAATAAGTCATCCACATACAACAACAATATAACTGGCTCATCATTCATAACCTTGAAGTAAAGGTTAGAATCAACTTAACTCTTGGTAAATCCCAAGCTTGTGAGGAAACTGTCAATTCTTCCATACCAAGCTCTAGGAGCTTGTTTCAATCCGTACAGAGCCTTCTTCAACCTGCAGACATGAGTCTTTCTGTCTTCAACTTCAAACCCTTGGGGTTGATCTATATGCACTTCTTCAATGACACCATTTAAGAAGGTTGTTTTCACATCCATCTGGTGTAACTTCCACTTCATCTTAGCTACAAGGGATATGATGGTTATGATAGAAGTGTATCTGGCTACGGGAGAAAACGTCTCTTCATAGTCAATGCCTTTCTTTTGAGAAAATCCATGAGCTACAAACCTTGATTTATATTTCTCAATACTTCCATCAACAACATGTTTTATCTTGTATAGCGATTTGGAAGATACCACATATTTTCTCTTCGGTCTGAGAACTATTTCCCATACATCATTCTTTATAATGGATTGATATTCTTTTGTCATGGAACCTACCCATTAACTGAAGAATGGCTTAGGTTTCTTGACTTGTCTCATGGTTCCTTTGGGGGCACCATACTTCTCTCCATATTGAATAAGTTCCCCCACCCAAGCTGGCTTTCTCTTGCGAAAGATCGCCATCTGGAGAGATTCTTGAGATTCTATCATATCATGATATTCTGGAATCTTCTCATCAGAAGAAGTTGTGACTTCCCTCACTGGTTCTGCAACTCTCAGAGCTACAGTTTCTTCTTCATATACTTCTTCAAGTTGACATCTCCTTGATTTCTTGAGTGTTGCATTTTCATCAAAGGTTACATCTCTATTGATCTCAATATGATGGTAACATGGTATGTAAATTCTGAAGGCCTTAGAGACCTCACAGTATCCAACAAATATTCCCTTTTTTCTTGAAGAGTCCAACTTGGTTCTCTCTCTTTCAGAATGTGTACAAACACTAGACAACCAAATATCTTGAGATGGCTTACTTCTGGCTTCTTTCCGGAGAACATTTCTTCAGGGGTTTTGAACCCAAGTGCACTATGGGATAATCTGTTTTGCACATACACTATTGTTCTTGTTGCTTGCTACTTTTGTACATAATCATGGTCTTCATTGCTTCCATTATAGTTCTGCTCTTTCTTTCTGCTACACCATTTTGTTGAGGATTGTCAGAAGTGGTGAGCTCCCTCTTAATCCCGACATCTTTGCAAAAGATTACAAACTCTTTTGAGGTGTATTCTCCTCCATTGTCTGACTCGAGTATCTTGATTTTCCTTTTAGATAGATTCTCTATCAAGGCTTTGAATTCCTTGAATTTCCCAAGCACTTCATCTTTTGATTTCAAGAAGTAAACCCAAGTCTTGCGAGAATAGTCATCAATAAATGATGCATAGTATACATACCCACTAAGAGAGGTGGATGGCATTGGGCCACATACATCTGAGTGTGTTAGCAACATTACTTGTCTTCGGCATCGGGATATCCAAGTCTGCAGGTTACACGAGGAGTGCCCAAGCGCAGTGCATAGAAGAAGTCCTTTTCGGACTTAAAATCAAGCGAGCGTGCAAATTTATGGTGTCAACGGTCCGGATCCATCCATAAGAGCAGATCAACGGTTGGCGGGAAATCCTAGATAGTGAATTTTCACCGAGGTTAGCGCAATGGATAGCGCTCATATTTTGTGTAGGAATGGATGGCAGTCGTTCATCCCAAAGGACGCGTGGCACGAGATCTAGTCACGTCAGCTTTTTGGCAGTCGGGAGTTCAAAGGGTGAAGGTTTTATGTCATTGTACATCTCGAAACCCCGAACCCCGAAGTGTCGATAGCGCCCAAGGTCGGGTCCACAGTATCAGGGGGCAGTCACAGCCGTCCATCTGAAGCGGACACCTAGCATGCGATTAGGCTCCCCGCCTTTTCACCCATTGCGGTTTCGAAGCGCAAAGAGCAGCTCCATCATACCCCCGATGCACGAAGTAATGAGAACGTCTAGGACCTGGGGCCCACGGCAGCGTCGGGTGAGTTTAGGACCGTCAGATTTGAAGGACGCGTGGCACCAGATTGAGTCGTCTCGGTGTTTCGCTCATCGCGATTCCAAAAGCAGGGATTAGCTCCTTCCCATCCACGAACGCTGAAAGCGCCTTGGGAATAAGAACGTGGTCACAGCCCGTGGCCACTTGGGGAAAGAAAGGAGCTGTGTAAAGAAGGCCAAAGGCACCGAGTTCGGTTATAGGGGGGATCATTGCGATATCTAGGTGCCATTGGATCCAATCTCAATATTGTTTCTCGCTCGGAGTAAATGAAGGCAAGAGCGGGTGGTTGAAACCTCCTTTCGTTCATTAAGTATGAGATATGGAAGGTCTGGCAGGCGGTCTGCTCGAGAGGTTCCTGTGTACCCATTTCTTCAAAGAAGCCATGCCGAGTCCTCGACTAGCCAGAGGATGTCTGCACACGCTAAATCAACATTTACTGGCTCAGCTACTTCCCCTGCAGGAGCCATGCACAGTTAAGGTGGCGATAGACAGAGAAAGCCTGTCCGAATTTGGTTGAAGGGACATCGAGCTTTGGGTGACTGGACACGCCTCCGTGAGGTGAATTTTCCTGAGTATATAGACTCAGTCTTTGTATTTTGTAAAAGATCGATGGTTGAGCAAAGCTCCCGATTGTGAAGTTTTGATGAAGCACTGGTCGCTCTGATTAATGTATAAGGCATTTGAGATTTCGTACTTTATGGATGTCAGCTTCTCTTCCATTTCTTTGTTTACTGTGTTAGAACAACTCGAAATTGGAGGATCCAGTCGAGTTGTGGCTGTTATAGGATGATGTAGGTTGGATCACTGTAATAGTCACATTGTTTCTAATCGGTTCTTGTGATGTTCTCAGCGCTGAAACGAATTGGAATTGAAGGATTCAGTCGAGTCACCCCTTAGCTCCTTGAAGCTTTGGACCAAGAGGATCTTGGCTTCCGAGTTTTTCGTCCTCAAGATTATGAAGGCTTTTTGCCCGAGGCAGTCTTGCTCACCCTTCTCACAAGTCTTCCTTCTACCACCCTTTAATCATTTACTGACAGAAGTTGGATCAAGACCTCCCTTGCTTTCTACATACTAGGCCCAGTTTCCCGAGTTAAAGCTATATTTTCTTGAGTCTTTACCCATTCGATCACCCCATTAAACAAATCGTGACATAAAACTGACGGGCGTTGGGCTCTTCTCCTGCAAGCAATCCAGGGGTGACTTCTGACGCTAACATTTATGGCGCTGCTGCCGGGGACGAAGTTGAAAATTTTCCCCGGGATTGAACGACATTGAGCCTTTGATTCTGAAGGTGCACCGGGTATCAGAGCCTTTGAATATTGCTACTGTGCACCTGGCGACTCCATTGTGACGACTCCACTGTGGTGAACCTGCCGTGTTAATTGTGGCTTTCAGAGGTAGACACACGCGGTCTCATCCACAACTGCCTCTAGCTACAACTGAAACTGATCCAGAGGTGGTTCTCAGAAAAGGAAAGGCCCCTGAAGAAGAAGATTCCACCGCCGAAACAGGTAACCCGCCATCTCCTCCTGTAAGAACTCCATTCTCTCTTCCTGAGTTTCCTAATAGACCTCCTTCAAAGGTTTCCCGTTTCCTGAATTTTGGGAGTGTTCCTGCTGAGTTTTCCCCTCCTGGTCTGGGATTGGAGGGAGAAATCCTTGTCACTCCCCTCTCCTCTGAAGCTGTACCTTGGCATAGACCCAGGACTACAGAAGATTTTCCCACTCCTGCACAAAGAGGAGAACCTGCTGACTTAAGCTCATTATCCTTCTCCTTAAATCCCCTCTTGTTTCCCACTCCACTTCGAGACTCATTCCCAGTAACCCCTTCGCGAACTCCTTCTCCTCCAGGTTCTCCTTCACCTAATATTCCTATGGCTGGTGCTAACCCCCATATGAATAGAATGGATGCCATAGTCGCTGCTAGATATGCTCCCCTAATCCTACCCCATCCTATGAATCCTCTCCCTGTTGGAGACTACTTGAAGTACATGCCCAAGTTCACCGGGGAAGGGGACATAACCGCGGAAGAGCATCTGGCTGCTTTCTACAGTTATGCAGACAACCTGAATATTGAAAATGAAGATGTCTGGATGAGAGTCTTCGTTCAGAGCCTGGATGGCGAGGTGAGGAAATGGTTTAGAGGATTGGCCCCCGGATCTATTGTTGGGATTGAAGCCCTGGATAGTGCTTTCTTGAGGCAGTGGGGAGATAGGAAGGATTTCATGTACTACATGACAGAGTTCGGGTCTTTGAAGAATATGGATGGAGAGTCTGTCTCTGAATTCTCCAAAAGATTCAATAAGATGTATAATAAAATCCCTGCCGAAATAAAGCCTTCAGAAGCCTCGGCCAAGATTTCTTATGCTAGTGCCTTTGGCCCCGATTTCTGTCTTTTATTGAGAGAAAGAAGAGCCAACTCAGCTCAAATGCAAGATGCAGCCATAGAGGTGGAATCCAATGTATTAGTAGCTGATAGACTGAGGAACAAGGTCGATGCAGACAGAAGAAAGAGAATATCCGAAGCCTCAACTTCTGGCCCGACGGTGCCCCACCCTCAAGTGGATGAACTGACCAAGATGGTGAGGTCTCTGTCTACAGAGATGGAGAGAATGAAGGTGGAGGGGAGGCAAGCATACAAGGGCCCCCAAAACGTCGAAAAGGGAGGAGGTTTCAGGAGGCCAAATAATATTAATTCCCCGACTGTGCAAAGAGAGAAGGGAAGCGACAGAGAAGACCAGAAGATTCAGGCCCCTTTTCAAAATAATTTTGTGGCCGAGGGGGTAGAAGGGGAAACAGATGAGCTTGATCCTGAAATCCATTGCTTCGGAGACACTCCTCCTTTTCCTCATCTCACTCAATCAGCATACAAGGAGTCTCTCATGGACAGTTAGCTAAATGAACTGAGCAAAGGAGACAAGGCTAGTGGCGACCAAGGCAGGTATGATCTGTGTTCCAAGAAAAGGACAGTAGCGCCTGATGTTCCTGAGCGGTCCACTAGAACAGAGAAGCCTGCTAATGAAGCAGTAGATAGTCACAGAGGTAAGGAGACCCAACCCCTCTCTCCCATTATCCAGAGTCATGCTCCCGAAATAAGAGAAATCCCAAAGCTCTCATCTTCTTTTAATTTCGAGCATGAAATTCAAAAAATCAGAATCCCTGTGCCCTTGACAGAATTGATTAAACATGAAGGGTTCAAGAAACACTTCTTTGAGCTTTTACAGTCTGAGGTCTCATGCCTCCCCACAGACTCCATCAATTTACAAGATGAAAAGCCTGCAGTTATTCTAGGTCCTATGGTAGAAGATAGGAATGACTCATCCCCTCCCTTTTACACTTCCTTGAACATACATGACAAGGTACTGCACAATTGCTTGATGGATTCGGGGGCTTCTCACAACCTCATTCCCAAAACTGTCATGGAAGAGTTAGGACTAGAAGTCACCCGAGCTTATCATGACCTCTATTCCTTTGACTCCAGGAAAGTTCAATGTCTCGGGGTGATCAAATACCTGGTCGTGACCTTGTTCCAGTTGCCCATGAAAAGTGTGGTCATGGATATTGTAGTAGTTGACATTCCCCCCAAGTTTGGTATGTTGTTATCAAGATCTTGGATAAAAAGATTGGGGGGAACTTTGCAGATGGACCTCACATATGCTACTATCCCAGTATTTGGAGGAGAGCATAGAAGACTATATAGGGAAGCCCAACTGGCCTATATAATCAGTGATGAGGCCAACCCTACCAACCATCCCATTTTCTCCTTAGATACTGATTTAGGTTCCAGTGTGCTTCAACTCACCCATGCTCCCGAACCTTCTCTTAAACTCAGAAAGCAGCCCACCATTTCCCCTAAATTTCCTCCCTCCATCACCCCCGTCTGGAAAATGTTCTTTGATGGAGCCTCTTCCAGGGAAGGCACTGGAGCTGGGGTGGTTTTTGTGTCACCTGCTCAGGAAACCATATCTCTGTCATACAAATTAGAATTTGAAGCTACCAACAATGTGGTAGAGTATGAATCTCTTGTCCTGGGGTTAAGAGCCACAAGGTAAATGGGAATTCAAAAGGTAGCAGTGTTCGGAGATGCAGAGTTGGTGGTCCAACAGATCAGAAATTCCTGTCAGGCTAAGCATCCTCAACTCAGGAGTTACAGAAATGAGGTATGGGACCTAATTGACAGTTTCTTCTCAGCATTTAACATTTCTTTCATCCCAAGAGAGGAGAACACAATGGCAGATTCCTTGTCTACATCAACAAGTAATTTCAAAGTACCCTTGCAACCTAAATTCAGATATGATGTGGAAGTAAAATACATGCCCTCCATACCCGACAACGTTAAGCATTGGAAGGTATTCGAGGATGATCTTGAGATCAAGAAGTTCTTGGAGACTGTCGAAGAATTTTCAGAGATGCATATCGACCAAGACTCTGTCTCTGAAGAAAAGCTTGATGGGGGTAATTTTCTGAATAAGATTGCAGAGCGTAACATTGTGTAGCTACCTAGCAATCATATTCCAAGGGGACTGGTTCCTTTGGAAAGGCTTTTTGATAGAAATGATGTGTCATTAAAAGGAGAGACCTCAGAGGATGACACTGGTACTATTCAGTGCAACATTGGGACTGAGAGTGAGCCCAAGTTTGTCAAATTATCAAGAAGTCTGACAACGGAGTAGAGGTCCGAATACATCAGACTTTTGAGGGAATTTGCTGATGTGTTTTCCTGGACCTACGAAGACCTCAAAACATATGACATTTCTGTCATAGAGAATAAAATCCCATTAAAAGAGGAGGAAAATCCATTTAGGCAGAAGCTGAGACAGATCAATCCTATGCTGCTGCCTATCATGGAGAGGGAAGTGAAGAAGCTGCTTCAAGCTTAGATCATTGTACCACTGAGATATTCAGAGTGGGTAGCCAACTTGGTGCCAGTAAGGAAAAAGAACGAAGAGATCTGACTCTGTGTAGACTTCAGAAACCTGAACAGGAGCTCACGAAAGGATAACTACCCCTTACCAAAGATGGAACATATACTGCAAAGGGTAACAGGAGCTTCTAGGATGTCCATGATTGATGGTTTCTCTGGTTACAATCAAGTCTCTGTTCTGCCTGAGGACAGGGAAAAAACAACATTCACTACTCCCTAGGGCACATTCATGTATGCCAAGATGCCATTTGGACTAATGAATGGAGGGGCAACGTTCCAGCGTGCCATGGACATAGCTTTCGTTGGGGAAAGGGATAAATTTGTGGTCGTCTATCTGGATGACATCACAGTGTTTTCAAAATCTGATAAAGAACATTGCTGTCATCTCAGGAAGGTTTTCCTGAAATGCAGGAGGTTTGGCATTTCATTAAACCCCAAGAAATCTTTGTTCACCATGCAGGAGGGAAAATTACTAGGCCACATAGTATCATCGGAAGGAGTCGGGATTGACCCTAGCAGGGTTGAGGCGATACAAGCCTTATCAATCCCGAGGTCCAAGAAGGAGGTCCAATCTTTCCTCGGCAAGATTAATTTTCTGAGGAGGTTTGTGCCTAACTTTGTTGAGGAGGTGAAACTTATAACAACCATGTTAAGGAAAGGAAATGAAGTGAAGTGGATTTCTGAATTGCGACATTCCTTTGAGCAAATAAAGAAGGCCCTAACATAAGCCCCTGTGCTTATTAGCCCCGACTACTCAAAGGATTTTCTTATTTTCTCCCGTGCCTCACCTAACACGGTGGCTGCTGTTTTGTTACAGACAAACAAGGGAGGACTTGAGCAGCCTATCGCCTACTTCAGCCGAGCATTGAGGGATGTCGAAGTCGGGTATGACGTTATGGAGAAGCAGGCCTATGCCTTGGTAAAGGCTCTCAAGGCATTCAGAATCTATGTCCTGCAGTAAAAAATCATCTCTTACGTCCCCTCAGTTGCTATTAAAGACATTCTTATTCAACCTGACATAGACGGAAGGAGGAGTAAGTGGATCGCCAAGATTCTGGAATTTGACCTGGAAATAAAGCCTACCAAATTGATCAAAGGTCAGGGCCTGGCCAAGCTGTTGGCTGAAGCCAATTGTCAAGATTTGGGGATAAGTTTCATCAACGAATGATCAGGCATCCAGCAGGGTCGACTACCTGAAAGAGACCCTCAAAGGGAGCCCCCATTGGCCCGGTGTCCTTGGTATAAGGATGTCATATACTTCCTGCAGGAGTGGCGGCCTCCAGATGGCCTGCCGAGAAATAAAGAAAGAACTCTGAAGATCAAGGCAATCAGATATTGCTATATTGATCAAATCTTATAATGGAAAGACCCCCTGGGGGTAATGTTAAAATGCATGGATCCACAAGAGGCCGACAGGATCACGTTTGAATTTCATAGTGGCCTATGTGGAGGGCACCACTTCTAGAAGGCTACAGCCCACAAAATTCTCAGAGCTAGATACTACTGGCCCACCTTGTTCGTTGATGTCCATAGAAGAGTTAGAGCCTATATTACATGCCAGATATTTTCAGGAAAGTAGCAGCTCAAGTCTCTGCCTTTACAGCCTGTGGTTGTTTCGGGACCCTTCCAACAATGGGGCCTAGATTTTATTGGAGAAATCCACCCTGCTTCCAGTGGGCAACACAGATGGATCCTGACTGCCACAGACTTCTTTACCAAATGGATTGAAGCTGTCCCCACCAGGAGTGCTTCCCACAAGGTAATTATTGGATTCCTGGAAGACCTCATCACAAGATTTGGTTGCCCAAGAAAGATCGTTACAGATAATGCAACCTCATTCAAGGCTGAACCGCTAGTTAAGTTCTGTGAGAAATTTGGAATCAAGCTGATTCACTCCACTCCATACTATCCCTAGGGAAATGGTTTAGCAGAATCCTCCAATAAAAGTCTCATAA
This sequence comes from Picea engelmannii, assembly GCA_009831015.1. Classification (NCBI taxonomy): domain Eukaryota; kingdom Viridiplantae; phylum Streptophyta; class Pinopsida; order Pinales; family Pinaceae; genus Picea; species Picea engelmannii. The sequence continues at coordinate 168,543 of ML813780.1, read as the reverse complement.
GTATCATCAAAATATTATTGGAGGACAACAAAAAGTCTTGGAATTCAAAGTTGAAATTCACTCTATGGGCTGATCGGGTGACTACAAAGAGATCTATAGGCATCTCCCCTTTTTGGTTAGTATATGGAGCAGAAGTTGTCTTCCCTTTTCAGCTGGCCATTCCCATAGCGAAATTCTTCTAGGATTATCAAGAAGAGCCTAATGACATGGTCAGAAGGATTCACCAACTGGTGGAAGTCCAGCAGGTTAGAGAGCAGGTGATGATCAGAGTTCAGGACCACCAACAAAGGATCAAGCAGGTTTTTGATAAGAAAGCCAAGAAGGAGGAGTTCCAGGTAGGAGACCTGGTACTGAAATGGGATGCTCCTAAACAAGACAAGGGAAAGTACGACAAATTTGAAGCCCTGTGGATAGGGCCCTTCAAAATCTTAGAGGTTTTCTCCAACAACACATATTGGCTATAGGATTTGGAGGGTGAAGAAGTTTTCAGCAGCCCAGTAAATGGGCATTTTCTTAAAAAATGTTTTGTCTGAGCCTGCGGTGGCTCTTGTGTTTTGTAAATATTTTCCTTTCTGTTCTTCGTTTTCACTTTTATTTTTTCGGCTTAGTAAATGACTCCATAGCCCAACAACAAGGCACTGGAACTACAAAATGAGTCCTTAGAGTATCACAGGGACGACTCTATCCCCCATGGAGCCTAATGTTAGCAACATTACTTGTCTTCGGCATCGGGATATCCAAGTCTGCAGGTTACACAAGGAGCTCCCAAGCGTAATGCATAGAAGAAGTCCTTTTCGGACTTAAAATCAAGCGAGCGGACAAATTTATGGTGTCAATGGTTCGGATCCATCCATATGAGCAGATCAACGGTTGGTGGGAAATCGCAGATAGCGAAGTTGCGCCGAGGTTAGCGCAATGGATAATGCTCATATTTTGTGCAGGAATGTATGGCAGTCGTTCATCCCAAAGGACACGTGGCATGAGATCTGGTCACGTCGGATTTTCGGCAGTCACGAGTTCAAAGGGTGAAGGTTTTATGTCATTGTACATCTCGAAAACCCGAACCCCGAAGTGCCGATAGCGCCCAAGGTTGGTCCCACAATATTAGGGGGCAGTCATAACCGTCCATTTGAAGCGGACACCTGGCACGCGATTAGGCTCCCCGCCTTTTCAACCATCGCGGTTTTGAAGCGCAAAGAGCAGCTCCGTCATATCCCCCATGTGCGAAGTAACGAGAATGTCCAGGACCTGGGGCCCACGACAGCGTCGGGTGAGTTTAGGACCATCATATTTGAAGGATGCGTGGCACCAGATTGATCCGTCTCAGTGTTTCGCTCATCATGATTCCAAAAGCAAGGATTAGCTCCTTCCCATCCGCGAACGCTGAAAGCGCCTTGGGAATAAGCACATGGTCACAGCCCGTGGTCACTTGTGGAAAGAAAGGAGATGTGTAAAGAAGGCCAAAGGCGCCGAGTTCGGTTACAGAGGGGATCATCGCGATATCCAGGTGCCATCGGATCCGATTTCAATACTGTTTCTCGCTCGGAGTAATTGAAGGCAAGAGCGGGTGGTTGAAACCTCCTTTCATTCATTAAGTGTGAGGTATGGAAGGTCTAGCAAGAGGTCCGCTCGAGAGGGTCCTGTGTACCCATTTCTTCAAAGAAGCCATGCCAAGTCCTCGACTAGCCAGAGGATGTCTGCACACACTAAATCAACATTTACTAGCTCAACTACTTCCCCTGCAGGAGCCATGCACAGTTAAGGTGGAGACAGACAGAGAAAGCCTGTTAGAATTTGGCTGAAGGGACATCGAGCTTTGGGTGACTGGACACGCCTCTGTGAGGTGAATTTTCCTGAGTATATAGACTCAGTCTTTGTATTTTGTAAAGGATCGATGGTTGAGCAAAGCTCCCGATTGTAAAGTTTTCATGAAGCGCTGGTCGCTCTGATTAATGTATAAGGCATTTTAGATTTCTTACTTTATGGATGTCAGCTTCCCTTCCATTTATTTGTTTATTGTGTTATAACAACTTGGAATTGGAGGATCCAGTCGAGTTGTGGCTGTTATAGGATGATGTAGGTTGGATCACTGTAATAGTCATATTGTTTCTAATTGGTTCTCGTGATGTTCTCAACGCTAAAACGACTTGGAATTGAAGGATTCAGTCGAGTCACCCCTCAGCTCCTTGAAGCTCTGGACCAAGAGGATATTGGCTTCCGAGTTTTACGTCCTCAAGCTTTTGAAGGCTTGTTGCCCGAGGCAGTCTTGCTCACCCTTCTCACAAGTCTTCCTTCTACCACCCTTTAATCATTTACTGACAGAAGTTGGATCAAGACCTCCCTTGCTTTCTACATACCAGGCCCAGTTTCCCGAGTTAAAGCTATATTTTCTTGAGTCTTTACCCATTCAATCACCCCATTAAACAAATCGTGACATAAAAATGATGGGTGTTGGGCTCTGATCCTGCAAGCAATCCAGGGGTGACTTCTGACGCTAACAGAGTGGATGAGCTCCAAGACTCCTGCTTCTTTACTGTCACTCTTCGGGAAAGGATTCTTTATGTTATTTCCTTGTTCACATCCCTTGCACACACCTTCATGGTCAACCTTGAAATTTGGTAGAACTATAATTGCCTTGCTCACATATGGTAAGTCTTTGTAGTTGATGTGAATTAGTCTTCTATGCCAAAGTTCACACGGATTCTCAATGGATTGAATCAAGACTGCATCTGAGTGACCTTTTAATTTATACAGGACCACTTGTTCTGTTCCAATAACAATTGCATCTTCTATGGTTTTTCCTTTAGGCCACATGAGGACTTCACCATATATGAATGCAACCCTGAAGCCTTTCTTATCTAAATCTGAGATAGAAATAAAATTCTTCATCAAACCTGGTGCATATAGTACATCCTTCATCTTCATTGGGGTCCTTGAATCAAGTTTGTAATTGGAGTCTCCCACTCCTTTGATAGGGTACCGATAATCATCTCCAAGTGTAACTTTCTGGGGAAAGTTATTTTTTGTAAGGGTAGAGAGAATGTTTCTTTGACCTGTCATGTGCTTGGAAGCACCACTATCTATGAGCCAAGTGTCTTCACTAGGTGATATTGATCCTGAGAGGGTGGAGATTAAGACATAGTCTTCAATATTTTTGTTAATCATCTTTGTGGGTGGATCTTCATCTTCAATTGTATGGGAATGGTGCCTTTTTTTTCTCTTCTTGTATTCTTATCTTCTAGTTGGACACTTCTTAGCAATATGTCCCATCTTGTCACAATGGTAACATTGGTATGATGAGAAATCATTTTCTCTTCTTTGACCTTTCTGAAACTTCTGGAATCTCCTTGGAGGGTGAGATTCTTTATGGATGAATCTATTTGGAGAGTGAGACTCCTTATGTAGATGGGTCTCCTTCTTGAAGTGAGACCTTCTATTTCCTCCTTTAGCATGAGCAACTAGGGATTGATCGTCATCCATTGATAGTATCGCTTCTTGGTTAGCTACTCTTGCTTCTTCTTGAACACATTCTTCCCAAAGACTGTCAAATTGAAGTTTCTCCTTTCTGGAACAAATGGTTTGGATGAATGGATCCCAAGGTCTTATGAGACCATTAAGAGATGTCATTATGAGTTCATATTCATGTGTATCTCCAATTTCTTCTAATTGTTCCTTGAATTGAGAGATTCTAGATAAATATTCATGAATTGTTTCTCCTTTCTGCATCTTTGTATTCTTGAGTTGAGTTCTCAACTTCATCTTCCGGTTAATGTTTCTTCCTTCATACAATTTGGTTAAGGCATCAAACATTTCTTTTGGGGTATTCTTATATGCCACTTTGGGGATCAAGTGATCTTTGATAGAGTATGCAATGATTCTTTTGGCCGTAACCATGTCCTTCTGGTACTTTGCTTTAGCTGTAGCATCTGCAGGTTATAGTACATTTTATTTGATGAATCTTGCAAGGTCATTCTCTTCAAGAATGAGTGCAATCCCATACTTCCAGGCAAGAATGTTATCCACACCTTCTAACTTGTCAACAAGATTTGTGCTTGCAAACATCTTGACTTGGAGCTGGGAAAATGACCAAAAATGAAAAGTGCTTAGAATTTAGATCTGATCTTACCAAGAGGTGCACTTGGTTGAGGCGAGTAGCTTGGTGCAGTCAGTTTTATGAAAATCCAACTTTTACCCCTTGAAATTGAGCTTGCGCAAATCTGGACTGACACTTCTGGTACTGGTTCTGGTTTCCTGGTTTTTGGGTACCAGTGAAAACTAGGGTTTCACTTTCTAGGAGTTTTGTCCATTGAAAAGGTGCGTTCAAGATGCCAATGAGTTCGTTGGGATAGGGAACACTTCCATAGAAGTTTTTAGGTCGAAATTCCTCTTCAATAAAATCCCTAATTTTCTTGTACGACAACAATGACGTTTTTTCTTATCTCGTGAAAGGTGCTCTCTTCAACTTAGCTCTTATACCATCTTAATTTTAAAGAAGCTATTAAGTTTCTTTTCAATTTACTATACAATAATAGCATATGCATGATCAATGAGAGAAACAAAATAATAAGATACACAACATTTATCCTGGGAAACCCTCATGGGGGAGAAAACCCAACAAATCCTTAATATATATAGCCAATACAATGCCAAGACAATAAACCAAAACACTATAGAATATCCAACACTGAGCAATGTGCCTCTCTCTTCCTTCTTCCGACAACTGGCAACTGTAGCTTCCTTCAAACTTGTGCACTGGATGAGTGAGCTGAGTGAGTGAATGAATGAGGCACTAGCCTCTGTTATTTATACTAGTTGGCAGGCGCTAGGGAGGTGTCTCTTCACTGGGAAAGGACAACCTCTTCACTTAGTGGATAAAACCACTTTAATTAGGCATGGGCCGACTTCTTAATTTGCATGATATAATTAGGGTTTGATCAATCCACAAAAGGGGATTGATCTAATTAATAATAAATAGAATACTCTTTGCAGTTAGAATATTTCAACAAACTAATCAACCAAGAAGAGGTGCACTCCATTATAAGATGATGACGAATGACACTAGGAAAGAGGCGCTTGATCAAGTATGTGGTCAAATAGAGTGATAACCACATCAACCAGCTCATAACAACTCGTAACAACCAATGACAACTTCATAATAACCCAAACAACCTTGACGTCCTCACATGTGTGGTCAACAAGGCTCAATAAGATGGAATAAGCCACATGTGTCAAAATATATCTCCAATAAAGCAAGTGTGCCCTCTACGAATGATCCATGTGGCACATGATGATGATGTGAAGTCCTTGTAATCATCCAATGCATTGTCATAGATCCCAATGAAGTGACATGTATCCCAACGTGATGTCATGGATCCGAAGAAAAATGGCATAGATCCCAATGCAGATGTATTTGTCTACTATGATGGTACACAGTTCCCAATGTAGTATCATGGATCCTAAGTAATTTTACGGATACTGAAGCAAGTACATGAATATTGAGGCATGGTGCATGGATTTCAAGGCATAAATGCTTCCTTTGATGCAAGTACACGGATCTCAATGCATGGCACCCATTCATAGTGGTTAATCAAGCTCCATTATACAAGTCATTAAGTAGTGTACACAAATGATTTCCTCTAGTAACATCATAATACTAGTTAATTTTAAAATTTTCCTAAGTTTTACCATGGGGGGACAATGTTTACCCTTATTACACGTGACAAATCCTAAGACAAGAAGTATTTCCTAGATCAATAAGTGAGAAATAGATAAATATGATGGATAATTTATGGAAGCGGAAAGTGAAACTTCATAAACCTCAAAGTCATGCATGATGATGTGAAGGTCTTTTGTGTTGTTCAACTAGATTTCAAGAGTTAGGAATTTTTATTAATTTCATATGTAATATTTTAAGAGGGAGTGTTTATTTTAGAGTTACCACCTTGATACTTTATTTTACTAGCCCTTTAAAATTTTCCTTTCTTTCTTTCTTTGACATTTTAGTCCTTTCTTCAGATATGCATTATGAAGCATAAGACTTAGGGGTAAGGGCCTTTTAGTGGGGTGGCATAGCTTTAGCATTATTATTTTTATTCTTTTATTTTCTCTTCACCTCTGGCTTTTTTTTACTTTATTTGACTTAGGTTTCTATATAATGGAGTCTTTATTTGCTTTGCTACACCTTGTTGAATGACATTTGACAAGTCAAACACAAGTGAGAATAATTTTTTTATGAATGGAATGGAAGTGAAAGGGGCATATGTAAAGTTTTAAGTATGGATTGGGATATAAGGTATGGTACCTTAATAATGCCCTAGTAGTACAACTTTACCCAAGACATGAAAACACTTATCTAAAGGAAAATTATGTCCCCCGTGGTATGGTGAGGAAAATAATAAAATTGTAAAATTTGTGATGTGTTAAGAACCAAATATAAAAATAACATAAAAAAACATCAGAATAAGTACTCAACGCCTTGAAAAAGAGAGAATTTCATATAATAAGCCTCTTTAAGGGGGAAACCTACTTATACACCACATACATTTCCAAATACAATATGATTCCAAATGAAAAGGTCTCCTTGGTATATATATGAGACTAGGAGGTACAATTGCAACTAATGGACCCAAGCTGACATAAGTAAAATAACACTACTAATGTAATATTCCCCAATTAAGGGGTAATGTGCCACTATTTAGGGCTTAACATGCCCCTCCCCTTCCGACAAGTGTTTTCCAAAACACTTGAGTAATTCTATATGCTTCTGTATAAAAGACTCATCTTCCCAAGTGGAATCTTCAACAGGTAGTTTCCTCCACTTAATGAGATACTTTGAAATGGATCTATTCCTCAACTGGTGAATTCTTGTGTCAGTGATAGCTTCAATATTCAATATGATTTTTCCTTCCTTGTCAAGTTCTAGAAATATAGTTTGAACTGAGATATTGTCACCTATAATATTCTTTAAGCATGAAACATGGAAAACTGGGTGTACTCGTGAAGATGCAGGCAACTCCAATTTGTATTTCATAGTACCAATATTTTGCAACACCTTATATGGGCCATAGTACTTTGGTGATAATTTATTATCCTTCTTAGCTTGCTTGAGGTACATCTGTTTGTATGGTTGTAGTCTTAAAAATACCCAATCCCCTACTTCAAAACTTCTTTCACTACGATGTTGATCTTCTTGTTGTTTCATGCGATTTTGTGCCATGGTCATGTTGTCCTTTAAGAGTTGCTTGTTGTTGATGCTCGATGTGATCTTCCACTACTTGAACCTTAGATTTTTCTTTTAGAGAATAAGTGATGGAAGCAGGGTGGTATCCATAGAGTGCTATAAATGGTGTCATTTTTGTTGCAGTATGAAAGGAAGTGTTATACCACCATTCTGCCAAGGGTAACCATTTGAACCAGTGTTTTTTTATCAGAGACAAAGCAACAAAGGTATCCTTCTAGACATTTGTTCACTATCTCGGTTTGTCCATCAGATTGAGGATGATAAGATGAGCTATGATCCAATTGAGTACCCAAACAAGAAAATATTTTTGTCCAAAAATGTACAGTGAATATGGGATCTCTGTCACTTACAATAATCTTTGGGCTTCCATGTATCTTTTGAACTGTCTCCATGAATGTAGTGTCAACTGTACTAGATTTGAAAGGATGAGAGAGTGCACAAAAGTGTGCATACTTGGTCAGTCTATCAACAATCACCATGATGAAACTCTTTTCTCCAGACTTCGGTAACCCTGTGATGAAATCCATGGAAACCTCTTCCCAACGCTAAATTACAGGGCAAGGACAACTGGTATGCACCTTGGAGGTGACCAGAATCCCTTGACAGACTCAAAAAACTTGAAATAAACTTGAAAGGAAAACAAACCAATCAATCAACCCAAAATCCCCTAAAAAACCCTAAAGGCAATCCCCAGTATGGTCACCAGTTATGCTAGTGTGAAAAGCCCCCTTTAACTACACCAAGGTTCAAGATGTAGATAGAGCGAATGAGTGTGTAAAAGTTAATCAATTTTTTATTCTACCCCAAACATACCAAAACGAATGAAAAGAAAGAAATAAGAGAAGAGATCAGGTAACTATACCTTTGATCCCACGTTTGATGATGATCTCCTCAAGCTTGGTAGTTCCAATGACTGCACGTCTCCTCCCAAGGCTGACCTGCATCCAAAGATAGGAAAACAAGGACTACACGTATGCTATTCTATTCATGAGTTAGGGTTGGATATCAAATGCTAAGTATAAATCAATGAAAATACAAAAAACATCATCATTTGGGATAGGAAAATGTGATTCTTGTATTCATCATACAAAGACTTAAACTAACAATATGTGTTGGCCACCATTCCGTGAACTTGGTCCGGGCTCCTCTTTACCATGCTCCAAGTGCACCTTGAATGGAATTCTTCTCTCAATCTTCTGATCACCTCAAAGGAAGGGAATGGATTGAATGGAGGAAGAAGGGGTTGATGAGGGAATGTTGAGGTGATATCTCATAAAAGGTAGAAAAAGCTTGGGCAAGGAGGGGAAGTGAAATGGGGAAGAGTTTAATTGTTCTTATGATTGGATGTGAAATGAGACCCCAACAACTCCTTTTATATGACAAAAGGATGGTTATTCGGTTGGGTGACATGCCATAGCAAGTGAATTGGTTGGGAAACCTCTAATAGCCCATGAATTTCAACAAATTCCTTGCAACTTTTTAATTTTTGCAACTTTTGCAAGCATACACAGGCTGTAATGGTGCAACAACATATGTGTGTGAGCTATAGTGGTGCATAAAGCATATGTACGCGAGCTGTAATGGTGCAGGGCATGTACATATTCTAAAAAATGGTTTTTTAAGAAGAGGTTCTTAGTAGTTCTTTGGAAAAATATGTAAGTAAGAGGGCCAAGGCCATGTATGCATGAGTAGGGAATTTTAGGGCTATAACAATAATATCAACAAGATTTCCAAAATATTCAAAAAGATGAGCGTATTCTACCCGCATAGCATATTCATGCTCCCAAGTTGATCCTTAGGACCATACTAGGTCCATTCGATCCTTACAAGCTCTATGGCTCGATTCCAGAGCTGTTTGATTTTCCAATCCAGAAAGCGTACCAGATGCACTTGAAAAACTCTTCCTTGCTCCACCTGAATCACATCCCAATCAATAACATGATTAACATTAGGTATATATTTCTTGAGCAATGATACATGGAATACATTATGAATAATAATTGATGAAGGTAATGCAAGAATGTAAGATACTGGTCCAATCCTCTCTAGGATTTCAAACAACCCATAATATTTGGTTGCCAACTTGGAACAGTTTCCCAACTTCAGGGAACTTCTGTTGGCCTTCACTTTCAAGAATACATGATCACCCACTTTAAAATCCCTATGAGTTCTGCCTTTGTTAACATATTTTTTCTGCATATCTTGGGAAGCCTTTAAATTCTGTTTTATCTTCAACATTTTCTCTTCCATTTCCCTGAGCAAATCTTGTTGAAATAATGTAACTACGAAGAGCATTCTTATTATTATTTTATTATTGGATTAAATCCCCATTGTGGATTAATCATGTAATTATTATTATTGGATTAAATCCCCATTGTGGATTAATCATGTCATTATTATTATTATTGTTATTGGATTAATCCCCATTGAGGATTAATCATGTCGGTAATTGTATAAGGACCAAATCCCCTTTTGCGGATTGGTCATCGGACAATTACAAAGTCTTGAATAAGAAGTCGGCCCCAACAATTATAATGGAAGACGCGGAATTAATTAAAGGTGGGTTTACCCACCCAGATTAAGAGGTCGGCCCTGCCAGATGGTGACATTTCACACGTGCCAGTTTGATATAAATAAGAGGCTAGCACCTCACTTCTAACACACACTCACTTGCTCATTCTCTTATGAGGCAAGATGCAATTAGAAGTTGGAGAGAGGAGAAGAAGAGTGGCGCATCTCTTGGGGAGGAATTTCTGTATTGGTTTGAGTTATCTCTTGAACATTGTACAAGCTATTTATGATAAGGAAGTTTTTGCTGGGTTTTCTTCCCCTAGAGGG